>JAYMSL010004945.1:0-10587 GCA_036897195.1 Plantago coronopus
AAATGTGATTCGTGCACCTGCGATCAGATAAAAGTTGCACCATATGTTACAATTGATTGTTGAAATTTGTAATTAGTGCTTCATTTTGAAGTTTTGTATTTATTTTCTTTCAAGTTTAAATTAAAATTTATGTATCGTTACAACTTACAAGTAGTTAAAAAGGATATATATGTCCTAGTTTATGGACTTTAACAACTTATCAATGTGCATGATACATGACTTTATTTAAGATTGTGTTATTTAACCTCGGGAATTTTAGAGTATGATCACTTCAAAGATTTAATCGTCCACCGTTCTGGATTATTGTTTCAATTCGTGCTTTCATTTATAGTATATAGTTTCACTATATGTATTAAGGATGTCATCACTTTCGAGTTAATTATTACTTCCTCTGTCCCATATCAAACTTTCCATTTTGCCTTTTTTGGTGTCCCCTTTTAAACTTCTTATTTTCATTTTTGTACATACTAATTCCACTAACAACAATAAATATATTAAAAAGTAATCAACCAACTACATTTCCAAACCCACTAACAATTAATATATCTATTTTCACATCCACTACCAATATTCTTAGCAAACTACTCCTTCTCTTATTTTTTGACCCAAAGTCAAATGGGGAGTTTAATATGAGACGGATGAAGTATTATCTTCTGGATGCTTCAAAGACATATAATATAGTTCACAATTAGCCAGGTTATTTTTAACATTGAATTGTGGCTTGTGAAAATAACACTGAAAATCCGCATGATAATTTGACCCTAATAAATCTCAACGATGCACATAGTCCTAGCTATATAATTGGAACAATCAGTTTGAAATTTGTGGTGATACTCAAACAATACTGATAACCACAAATATTAATTCAATTTATAGTAGATAATTAGAACTTTCACCATTCAATATATATGCCTCGTGAACCGATGAATTATCAATAACACACAACACAATACCATTTGACAAATGGCGAGAATGAATATAACATTGGCATCATTTGCCGTAATGATCATTGTGCTTGTTTTTGTGGCGGAATCTCGAATAATTCACATAGTAAATGAAATACCGGGTGAGGAAGTATTAGCAAAATGTTACGATTCTGAATGGGACTTTGACAAAAAAATCCCGTATGGCCAGTCACTCAATTGGGATTTCAAACCAAATTGGATTAATAGTCGGAAATGGTATTGCACTTTCACCACAAGTCATGGTTCTGGCAATTATGGTGTTTACACAAGGAATGTAAATAAATGGTGTCGTAACCATAATTGTACATGGCTTATAAAGCCAAATGGACCTTGCGTTGGATATCCGGAAAAGGAGTGGTGCCAAGCTTGGAAGAACCCACGTGCTCTATAAGCAACTAATCACTTATTCGTACATATTTTATACAATCATTCAATGTTTTTTAGTGGTCAAGGCATTAATTTTACTATGATGTTATTTGCACTATAGTGATTTGTATCGATGAAGATGAGATTTGTTGTATATACATTAATATTATGATATCGTAATACTTTAATGGATGAAGTATGTTAGAATAAAGCTATCCGATTTCAAAACGACGACAATGAGGCAAAAATACTTGGCAGGGGACGGGTGGATGAACATTGTTAAATTACTTTTTGTAGCCCTTAATAGTTGTTGGTTAACCTTTATGGTTTAGGCCTCTATGGCAAGTAATATGTTTGATTTTGTTTTTGCACAAGATATCGACTTATCTCGCGTGCTTCACAACCCGAATGCTAATATGACAAACACTTTAATTACACCATGGGAGACTTTCTCGTTATATGCTTGATTTTGTTTTTGCATAACATATCGACTTATCTTGCTTGCTTCACATCCCGAATGCTAGTATGGCCATTGCAGAGGATGATTCGGTCTCTTGTCTCTCTACTCTTGTTTGTCCTATCTTTGCTTCTTGAATTTGATTTTTTAAAAGATTTTTAAAAGTCTGTTGCTCAAGGACAAACAAAGGTTCAGTTCGAGTAGTTTGATGAGTTTGTATTTTTCCGTCTCATCTTGCCTTTTTACCGTCTTTTTATTATTCTTAAGTTGTATTTTTATTGTGTGTTTTGCTACTCTTTGTGCTTTGGTTGTGTTTTAGGCGAAAGGCCGGTGAAATTGGTGTGCTTTGGAGATCTCATGAAGGAGCAAGGTGCCAACCATAGATTTAAGTAGGCGAAGACGAAAGCGAATTCAAAATTTGGGTGAAGATTTTCGAGTGAAACTCATTCAGTGGAGCTACATCGCATGTGAAATTCAGTGACCACATGTAGAGGAGACCAAGAACTACATCATATATGAAATTCACTTATGATGGCATCCTCAAGCTCCCAGACTCATATATGGGGCCAATTTGACGTTAATGGGACTATTTTGCTCATATATTTTTAGTTTTGGAATTTATAATATCATTTTTTTATCTTTCAACAATTTATTATCTTCATTCTCTTGAACCCTAGACACAATCCATAATTGTAATTCTATCATTGACATTATATTCATCATAATCGAAGATCAAACATAGAGTTTCTCTTAGATTTGTTGGAGAGTAGTACTTTTTTTTTTGCGCAAATTGGAGAGTAGTACTTTCTTATAAGCATTGTGACAAACTTGTATAATTAAGGTTCTCTTATCTTTTCGTTCGATTAATCTAATGTTTATATATTGTCTATGCTATATCATTGTTTAGTGTTTGTTTACGATCAAAGACATGAGTAGTTAAATAACCTATGGGTTGGTGGGGTAAATGAATTACTAGAATCCTTTAGGTTCATCTATGTCAGACTTGTTTACTTCAATCCATTTCTTACAGGATTCTCAATCTGTCAAACACCAAAACTGTCTAATGAATTCACATTCCAACTTAAGGATTAAAAAATAATTATTCGAAATCCAATTAGGAGATAGGCTTTGACATCTCCGATCCTAACGAGTAATTTGACGTATCAAAGTTTGAATTACCTGTGATTTTTGTTTCCACCACTAGCTCATATTCCTCCAAATTATGGATAATCAAGTTGTCGCTATTTTACTTGGAGAATCTAGAGGTAAATTGCGAAGAGTTAAGGATGAAGTAAAGTTGTTTGTTAAATATACAAACAAATTACTTTTGGTAGACTGAACGACGTTCATCATTATTCTCCATCCTATTACGTCCAAACCCCAATTGTCCATGTTGGTGACCATACCCGCCGTTGAGTCCTAGACTCCCAAAATTGGCGCGGACACGATAGTCCCGCTTTAATCAAGTGATTTTGAATCGAATATTTATCACTTTATTTGTTAATTAAAAAATTAAATAAAAAATTTGATACGAGACGGTATAAAATGGATACTCCATGTAAATTACAGGTACTGTATAAAATTATAACAACGAAACAATCTACACACAGGGAGTTCAAACGAAACAGACATCTCGTCTCCGCGAGTCTGATGGTTGTGATTTCTGAAGCTGAATCGTAGCTAGTTTGAAGCTCGCTCGGCAAATCTTCTCTGTGAAGTTGTGCCCTAGCTGACACCTTTCTCCACTAACATCGGTCGCGTTTGAATTTGGGCTTCACTCGCTGAATTGGAATGGCCAAGGCTAAAAAGGCAAAGAATAATGACGAACAGAGAGGGGGCGCAGATGATTCTACTAATTCAGAGGCCATTGTTAAGCATCAGAAGCTCTGTCTATCCATCGACATGGAAAATCGCCGAATCTATGGGTGCGTCGCCTACTTCTCCTTCACTTTACTGCTATTGCATTTTCAACTTTCATTATTTTTATGATTCATTTTTTCAAACCAAACCAAAATTGGGTGGTTGTAAATTGGACAAGCAATGGGATAGATAGATACTACGCTGATTTCGAATTGCAATTCTCTGTTAATGCTTTAACCTTCTAGGAGCTAGTTTTCCCCAACAATTGGCCTTGGTGAATGCTAGGACATACTAGACCCTAGTGTAGAACCATCCTGAAATAGTGTGTGAGCATGACTTGTGATTTTCAACCTTGAAGGTGGCAACTATTTTCCTCATTTTTGTTTATTTATCTGTTAAACATCACTGAAGTTCTTTGGGTCGAAGGCACATCATTCTAGATATAAATATGTCAATGATACATAAATCTGATTGAATCGAAGAGCAACTTTGTAAGCTGTGGTTAACACAAATCAAAAGTGCAGTTTGGGTACAGGGTTGATGGGTTATTTTGGGATAATTGATTCTGGCCAGAAGGTATGTCGCTCCTCTGTATCAGGAATAACAAGTGCTGTAGCAATGTACTTGGCTTTAGTCTTCCCTACTTCCAACCAACTTCTTGTTCTTCATCATCATATGTTCACATTAGTTTAATGGGAGCTCAAATTTCATGAACTAAGCTTAGGTTTTGCAACTTCAGGTATACAGAACTGCAGATAGTTGTTCCAGAAGATGGGATTGTGGGTTTGCATGCAGATAATTTGGTGATTGATAGAGTTACAGTTGATGGAGAGCCAGCTCAATTTGAAATCTTCCCTCATCATCAGAACCTGGACCCAAAGGATAGATGGTGTGTTGTCTCCTCAGCCATTTCAGCTGCTGATGCCTCTGGGTCTGTATATTTGCCAGCTTTAGATCTTGAGTTGCGGCCAAATTTGTTTATAATGTGTAGCCAATCGAGTAAACCTGACAACAAGCAACAAGAAAACCTGGAGATGGACAATGGTGAACAATTATCAGCTAATCCAAGCAGGTTTAGCAATAAATCTTTCTTTTGCTCAGATACTTTAATACTTTTAATTGTTGTTTGCCATTCACTTATTATTCCTTGTACTGTTATAGGCGTCAGTTCAATTATTTTATGTATGCCATATTATATCTGATAGTATTCGAAAGGAAGTGGTGCAATGCTTGAAAAGAAAAAGATTAGAAGGGATCTTCAAAAAAAAAAAAAAAAAAGAAGCATAATTATTGCAGTTGAGAATGGAAATTTCATTTCCTGGCAATCTCATTCCTGTTCTTAGGGTGTTTAATTAATATATCTCAAGACATAAAAATAATAAAAATTTAATCTGTTGCAGTATGTGCTAATGAATTGGGATCTAAAATTCTAAATCTCGTATGAAGTCCAGCATCTGGATGATTTTCATTTAGTTATCTTACATAGGATTCTGCATTTTTTCGTTCCCACCCACCACTCCCCTTACAATATGTACTAGCAGTTAACAGATAATGTATTACATTGTCATATCACTACTAGTTGTTTGACATCTTTCACTAATGGATAATTATTCATCATCTTCTCCTTGTATGTAATTCTGACAGGTTTTTACTTGTGTGTTTTCTGTCTAGGTTGTGTTTGGAGCAAAATGTCAGACATTTACACATTGAATATTGGGTGGAGAAGGCAGAAACTGGGATTCATTTTGATGATGATGTCCTTCATACAGATAGCCAGTTGAGGCGAGCAAGGTGCTGGTTCCCTTGTATGGATGACATCTTCCAGTGCTGTAGGTATGCGCTACACTGAGTTGACATTTAACAATCCATTTAGTTGATTTTACTAATCTATGACTTTTGCGTATGATGTATCCTGTTCAGCTATGACCTGGAGTTCACAGTGGCCAGCAATCTTGTCGCAATCAGCTCTGGAACCTTGGTTCATCAGGTGCATTTGAGAGTATATCCATGAAATGCATGTGTTCAAACTAGAAATTTACGTGTCTGGGGGTTCTTAAGGCTGTAAAAGCTGTTTGCTGACTGACTGCTTTGTTTTACTTTCTAGTTTTGTAATTGATGTCAGTTAAGATAGCCTTTACATACTTGGCTAATCGTCATGCTGAAGAACAGAGGGATGATTTGTGTAGTATATTTAATGAGTCCGTCTAATGAGAGACTATTGCTTAGAAAAGACCAAAAATGACTCAAAGCAAAATCGAACTCCCACTAATTGGTCATTCTCGTGGATCGACTTGTGATTTCTTTAAAAAACCTTGTACCGGTAGCTGTGCGTGTTGAGAGAGACAGTTAGGAGTACCTCTCATGGCATCTGCTCACTGCCCTAAATCATCCATGCCTTTATGGATGATACTATATAGTATAAAAAAGAATGATTAGATTATAAAAAGAATTAGTGTTTTTATTCTGCTTTCTTTGTATATTCAGTTAACTAGAGTTTTTCAATTTTTGTAGACCTTTGATTAAAACCAATTTGAGGTTGATTTGTGTTATAAACCTTAATTTGATTTTTGGGTCCATTTTGGAACAACTGTAAGTTTTATTTCAAGTAGGCAAGAAAGTACAATGTCACAATATAAAAAGAGCAATACAAAGACTAAACAATAAATAGCCTATACCAACTTAAGTGCTAGGATAAGTCATGATCGTATGAGAGAAACCATGCATTTTCTAATCATGTAAGCACTGCCCTACACTAATAAACCCAGGCTCCCACAGGATAAATTGCAGATCAATAGATTTGTCTTGGAAGATGTACAGATAAGTATATCTCTAATTCGTATTGGGTACCAGATTCCTAAAAATATTTCGTTGTTTGAAAATGATAATTTTGATTTTATTGAATTCAAATTATCAAATTGATCGAGATAGAAACATTATATCTTGGATTGAAAACAACAGAAAAGCAGGGATTGGAGTTCCGCTTGCTGCTTACCAGCCATTGCTGGCAGTATGGCTTCTTAGATGAAGGTTTTATCTTCATTTAAAATTTCGTGGGTCGATCCGTGAATTTTGAAAATGTGTTACATGGGATATTGTGTTCTTTTTTGGTTCTCTAAACTAATAGGTCTCTTATGGTAATTAGTAATATTTAATTAGGCATGTTAATTGGGATCAGGAAAATTGCTAGAGATAAAGGGGCCAACGTCGAGCATTAGCATCATTGACAATCGCTACAATATTTGTGAAAGCATAATAAGTATGAACATTTATTCTTCACTACTGTAACTTGAAGTGCAGTGCACTGATTCATTACCTAAGAATATTCATGCACAATATTATTTTTCTGCTAGTAAAATTCCATTGACACACTTGGACATTTCTTTCATCATTTTCATTTGCTTTCTTAGAATCTTAGTTCTGTTGTCACCAAGAAATTTGTCTTTTGGCAGGTTTTAACCAATGAAAATCCACCTCGGAAAACATATGTTTATAAATTAGATGTTCCTGTTGCTGCTCAATGGATATCTCTTGCAGTTGCACCTGTCGAAATTGTTTCAGATCGACATGGTGGGCAGCTATCCCACTTCTGTCGTCCCGCTAACGCATCAAAGCTACGGAATACAATAGTGTTTTTCCACAATGCTTTCAGGTACTCTGATATCAGTCTTGTTGTGCCCTGACCCCTTGCCCCTCTAATGTACAGATATCAGCCTTAATAGGTTTGTCTAGTGAGCAGTACTCAACAAATATTTCTTGCTGATGTTTACAGCCACTATGAGGATTACCTCTCTGCATCATTCCCATTTGGATCATACAGACAAGTGTTTATTGCTCCAGAGATGGCAGTATCTTCGTGTTGTGTAGGAGCTTCTATGAGTATCTTCAGTTCTCATCTGCTTTTTGACGAGAAGATTATTGATCAGGTATGCTTATGTACACTTGGGCTGTATGTTTTCAAGTGGTGGTTCATGTGTACTTCTGATGGTGAATCTGTTGGCCACCTTTTTCTTCATTTTAAAATGACCCGGCTACCATGGGATGCTATTTTTGCGATCTGTAACTTGTCTTGGCCTATGCCAGGGTGTTGAAAAGGGACTTGTGGGATATAAGAAAAAAGATTATGTGGAATCTTGTACCGTTTTGTGTTGCTTGGTTCATTTGAAACGTGAGAAACAGTAGATGTTTTGAGAACCTCTCTAGCCAGGATTGGAAGTTTATGCTGAATCTTTTTGGTTGTTAATTGGCTGCTTCAAGGGGCAGCAAGTAATAAATTGCTTGACAACAGTGTCTAGTCTCTTTTATGTCACTTATACTGTAATACAATTTCCGTGTATTTGTATATGATGATACTAGCTTTCAAACTAAGTTTATTTATGGTTGTGCTCGTGGAATTTTTAAACAGACAATAGAGACAAGGACGAAACTTGCTTATGCACTTGCCAGACAATGGTTTGGTGTTTACATTACCCCTGAGGCTCCAAATGATGGTACACATAATGGCATACCCTTCTATGTGCTGGTAACTGTGATTGTCCATATCTAACTTTGTTATGGCTGCTGTACACTTCGAGCAGAGTGGTTATTGGATGGGCTTGCGGGCTTTCTAACGGATTCATTTATTAAGAGGTCCCTTGGAAATAATGAAGCGCGCTATCAACGATACAAGGTTTGCTTTTATGCTGGTACTACATATCACACACTCGTGTAACTCTGTGCTTGACTCTATTCGTGTGTTGTTTGCCTCTTATCTTATGATTCTTATACAACTAATTTTAATAATTTAATCCCTATCTTATCGAAACATATCACATGGCATTTCCATCATTCTAAACTTTTGGGACGTTTTCAAATTGCATGCATTATAAACAGTGCATTCTTAATGTGGCTAATTTGTCACATTGAATTAGAAATTAACTGTGATTGGGCCTCTGTAGTATACATTCTGCTATATTTAATTCTTTGCGGGAGGGAGATAATTTTGTTGATGAAGGGATTATCAAACCTGGGATTGATTTAATTGCCGAGTAATTTTATCTTACAAACAACATATGTGCATGCTACTTAGTCCTGAAACTTGTATCATCGGTGAATTGGCTGTGACAATTGAACTATTGTATATCAGTTCGGAGTACTTAAACACTCTAAGATCTACTATCGTTGATTTATGTTTTATTTCATTTGTCGCTTGTCTGCAGGCTAATTGTGCTGTGTGCCAAGCAGATGATAGTGGTGCAACTGCATTGAGCTCCTCTGCTGCTTCTAAGGATTTGTATGGAACCCAGTGTATTGGTTTTTATGGAAAAATAAGATCATGGAAATCTGTGAGTTATGTTTTGATTGGTTGAAACTGATTAACATATTGACATCCTGTTTCCAAATGCTCACCTGTGTTCTGTATCAGGTTGCTGTACTTCAAATGTTGGAGAAACAGATGGGCCCTGAGTCATTCCGTAAAGTAAGAATCAGAAATTTGGAGGCAAATGCATTTAAAAAAAGAAAGAAAAACAGCATAAAAATGTGGGATATAATTATCTCTCTGTGCATAACTTGTTTTAGTGATTATTTATTTAAAATAAACTAAAATCTATTCTTTTCAGTGTATCAAGATCCTGAGCTTAAACTGTGTTTATGTTGACAAAAGGAGATACCTCTTTTTTTTGGTTTCTGAACTGTTGAAAATATTTTTCACAATAGGTGATGATTTATATACTCATGTATATTGGTACTTGTGTGAGGGTTTTGCCGCTTTTGTGGTGCGCTGTCCTAGGTGTGTGTGCGTGTTGATTTATAAAGTGAAAATGATACAAGTAGCTTAGACCTAAGCTATTATTGAATTCATACTTAGAAGGAACCTGTTCTGCTACTATTAATTTAGTCAGATGTGGATTAATGTTTGTTAGCTTGCAAGTGTACTGAATTGTTGTTTTATTAAAAAAAAGTACTGAATTGTTATATACTCAGACTCTCACAGTCTTTTTGACGATTTGCAATTAGAGCTAACTTGTTTCATTTCAGATTCTGCAAAACATCATATTGCGTGCACGGGAGGGCAATCGTCCTTCAAGAACACTCAGTACTAAAGAGGTGATTCAGCAAACATTCTTTGTATCTCTCGCAATGTTGACATGTACTACATTCCAGATCGAACTGTTATTTCGTATAAAAGAATATAAAAAATGATGGTGGTCTTTGGTTTGGTAGTCTGGTACATCTATTGGTTTGTAGGGTAACTTAATAGGTTTTTCTTTTTTGAATTGCAGTTCAGACACTTCGCCAATAAAATTGGTAATCTTGAGCGCCCTTTCTTAAAAGAGTTTTTTCCTCGATGGATTGAATCTTGTGGATGTCCAGTGCTCAAGTAGGGTTCTTTCTGATTACCTTTTTTTTTCGTTCATATATTGTATTGTTCATTGTGCTTACTACTAGTTCACTCTCTTTTCTGGTACCATAAAGGATGGGATTCTCCTTTAACAAAAGAAAAAATTTGGTAGAATTAGCCGTGCTCCGGGAATGTACATTTAGGCCAGATGCACGGGTAGGTATTGTTAATCATACGCCGGATTCTGAAAACCACGAAACTGGATGGCCTGGAATGATGAGCATACGGGTTCATGAACTTGATGGCATGTATGATCATCCAATTCTACCTATGGCTGGTGAACCATGGCAACTGTTGGAAATCCAATGCCACTCAAAACTTGCTGCAAAACGCTTACAAAAACCCAAAAAAGGCACCAAAGCTGAAGGTTCTGATGACAATGCTGAAGCAGCCACTACAGATATGCGATTAAAGTAAGTTTGCTGGAGTACACTTATTTTTCAATATGTATGATCATGTCTCATCAAGATTTTCTTAGATAGCATTGTATGGAACTTTGCAGTTCTGATTCCCCTTTGATGTGGCTCCGAGCGGATCCAGAGATCGAATATCTAGCTGAA
>JAYMSL010004946.1:0-10586 GCA_036897195.1 Plantago coronopus
AATAAGAGAAGTTTGTTATATAGAAATTTACTAAATTTAGCTATATCACTAATCTGTAAAATGTTTTTCACTAATTTGCAAGATGTTTTTTATGTATCACTAAGTTGCAATAAAGATTTGAAACTAGCACTTTTTTATAATTTTCTCTTAATATAATACATAATTTCTTAAGATCTATACAAAAACTCACATACCACTTTTCGTGAAACAGAGGGAGTATTTTGTTAATTAATTGTGAATTATACTTTTTATTTTCGAGTAAGAACATCTATATATATATTAAAGTTCAATGGCTATTGGAAAAAACAGCCATGCCACATATGCTTTTTTTGACATGGACACCTTTAATTTGTTTCAAGAACAAATTGAGTTGAGTCAGCCGTTTTTTCTGCCAACCAGGCACAATTCATGAACAAATTCTTGGTTTTCTACACATCTACACATGCCAACTCATCAAACAACAACGTTTCAGCAATTTGAAGACAAAACGCGTGAATGGCTGATTAATTTGCATTTAATTCGGACGGAATCTTCTAAAATTAGTGTAACAATATTACATATATTTCTCCAATCCCAGATCCGCATTAATCTAAGGTAAATATCTTATGAAATCATCTAAGCACCCATAAGTAGAACAATCCAGCAAAATACACGCATTCTTCAAAACTCCTTCACCGATTCAAACTTCAGACGCCATGGAAGCTAGCAAGGTGACCTCAACCGAAGCTAGATTTTCAGAACTCCCCGATAACCTGCAATTTAAGATCATGTTAGATGTTGCGACGACACGCTTGAAGGATTATATGCTTCTGTGATATTGTGTAAGTTTCAACATTCAATTTAATTCAACCATACAATTCAGTCGATCTTAACTTAGTCTTCTTATGCAACCCTGTTTTTGGCATTATGTTCACCAACTCTTAGGCCTGCAACACAAGCATAACAACATTTTGATAATGATTAGTCAGAGACTCAGCTAGATGGCTTTGTTATCGAGCTGATTAGTCTCCTGAGTCCTGAGTCCATATAGTTTGAAGTAAGAAGTATCAGCTAGATGGCTTTGTTATCGAAGAAGAAGACCAAGGTGTGACAATAAAAACTAATGGCCAAGTCCAAATAGTTTGAAGTAAGAAGTACTAGCTGAGTTCTTTTTGATAGTGTTAAATGGTGATCTTCATTCAAATATTATAATTTGACTCTTGAATCTTCAGATTTTGAAGGCATTCTAATGTAGACAGTTGTAAAGTTAATATAATGACTTTGGATATGTAGATTGCAATGTGCGCGCGATCAAGCTATGAGACAGGAATGGATGTTTGTGTTATGAATATAAAGGGAAGCCGGGTATATCATTGTTATATTTAGTATTTTATCCTTGGGATTAATTTATTTCAGATGTTTGTGTGTCATAAGAAGTCGTACAAACCAGACCATATGAGTTTCATAATCTGTTTAATATCTTTGTTGGCAGTGGCTTGGAAGCTCGGCAGGAGATTTTAATCTTCAATAGTACATGGTGGCAGTGGCTTGGAAGCTCGGCAGATTATTCGCTTTGTCGGGGACTATATCCAAAGATATACTGAGGCACGGTCGAGTTATAAAATCCCCAGGTATGTAGATGCGCCGACTGTTTGGTGTCCGCCTGAAGAAGGACAAATTATAAGGTGAATTTTGATGCGGCCATATTCGCAGCCACGGGAGATACAGGACTTGGAGTAGTAGCACGAGACTCCGCAAGCAATATTATCGGTTGGGCACATGAAAGGATTCCTCATATACAAGACCCGGGGATCGCTGAAGCCATGGCGTGCAACTGGAAGGAGACTGTCTAGCAGTCATTGAAGCATTGAACACACGAGATGAGTGTTTGGCATCCAATGATGGATTTGTAGAGGCTATATAAGTTAAACTTCATTCCTTTGATTTGTGCTCTGTTTTTCATGTAATGAGATAGGTATAGCGTAGCTCATGGCAAGAATTCATTTACAACTACTCCTGTACACTTCTCATTAGCCACTCTTTTGGCTTTAGTTTATTGAAATTTTATCCCTACCCTAAAAAAAAGTTGGGCTTGGCTAGAACTGGAGATGTATTTGCTAATTCAAATATTAAAGTGTACAATCGATCAAACTTTAGAGGAGAAAATGCCTTTTTAACTTAAAAATTTGTGTTCGTGTTTTGATCATGTAGACACACAATTATTTTATCGGTATACGGAGAACTGATTTCGAACCGTATTTATGAACGTGTGTTATCTAACGATTGTTGATAATATATTATGTGTCATGTGAAGGCCATTGTAGCAGTTACTTTGGCAACTTAGAGTTAGTTGTCCGGAGACACAAATTTGGACATTTTGATAAGTGTGTATATATTGCAGTCATGATATTAGGTGGCTCTACGTAAGGCAAAAAAGCGTTGTTCCCTAAAGTTTGATTTATTGAGTACTTTACCCCTAACGATTGCTCACGTGCACCTTACTTCTTAGAATTTTAAATTTTGTGCATAATACTCTTTAAAGTTTTATACTATAATACTTTTTGTATTTTTTGCTCGAGGCAGTATTGGAAAATAAAGTTATTTCCTATACATCGGAAAAAACTTTTTAAAACACAAATACAGAAGCAGGCAATAAATTTCAGGATTATAAGTGGCAAAAAATTCTAAATATATTTCGAATATTCAGTGATAGATTATGTAGATTTTAAAATAACTCGGAAGGTAACCTCCTCCTTCCACCAGCTATGCATCTGCTCCTAAGTCCTAACTCACACTTGAATAAAATTTAAAGGCAAATAATTGATTTGTTAATGTTCATGAGTTATGGTTTCAATTCTTTATATTATTGTATTCGAAAAATTGAAAACCTGACATGATTTCAAACATAAAGGAGTATAGTGCACGAAATTTAAAATTTAAGAAAGTATATCGCACGATACTTCAAACTTCAGGTGAAAAACTGCACATACATAAACTTTAGAAAGATAAGTGTACACACATTCAAATTTTAGGGGGAAAGTGTTATTTTTCCCTATGTAAATGCATGCTGAGAATTATATGATGAAGTATTAATATTATATGTTTGTACTAATTATATTGTTGTCTCCAATACTGATTTACATTGGGGTTGTAGAACATCGGTATCTGATCTTTGCTTGGAAAATACAGATTTAATATAGGGTATCTCTGCTAGAAATTATTATAAAATATTTGATATTTATGACAAAATAGTTGATAAGTTATAAATACTTGATTGTAATGAAAATAGTTGATTAGTTATAGTTGATGTGAAATGTAATAGTCGATCTTTCAGGGTAAAAACCGTAAATGTATTGTAAATAGTTGATATTTGTTGAAAAATAGTTAATGTTTATTATAAATAATTGATATTTGTTTTGAATAATTGATGTTTATATTAAAACAGTTAATGTTTTATGATAATAGATGATATTATTAGGTTGATTAATCGAAAAGACAACATTTAGTGAACTCTTCCAAAAATTTCCCAATAAGCTATACATAAACGTTTTTCATAATCTACACATATACTAAAAATAAGGAGAAACTTTTGGGAGAATCCACTAAATGTGGTCTTTTCGAAAAGTCCAATTAAAAACATCATCTATTTATAATAATAACATCATCTATTTTAATATAAACATCAATTACTTACAACAAAAATCAACTATTTACAATAAACATCAACTATTTTTCAATAAACATAAACTATTTTGCAATACATCAACGGTTTACCACGAAACATCGACTATTTACATTAAACATCAACTATTTTGTTATGAAATAATCGACTATTTACATTACAAATCAACTATTTTATCACTAACATCACCCATTTATAAGTTATCAACTATTCAATTATAAACATTAAATATTTTATAATAAACATCACCTATTTTAGCATTAACATCAACTCATTAACAATATTGAGTGGAATTTCCAAAAAGAACACTTATAAGTGAACTTTCCCAACAATTAATATGAATGTTTTTTTAGAAAGAATAGCCATGTCACGTACCATGAATTTGAGTTGGCATGCCTATTCATTATGCAATAACAAATTGAAAACTAAATCTACGGAAAAGAAAAGAAAAACTCATGAGTCTGCTAAATGTGTATTATAACAATCACATCAATTTTCTTATAAAATATCACTTAAAACCTATGCTGAAAACCAGAATCAGATATTGACCCGAACGACCTCGCGGTTCAAAAAACCAAGGGCGGGTCGACCCGGGTCGACAAATAAATATGTAAAATGATTTTTCTGGTATTATATGATATATTTCAACTATTATAGAAATTAGTAATAAATAAGTTAATGATCCATCCATAAAGCATAAAAATATTGTCTCACAAATCACAATGATAGAATACTACAAGTGTTTAAATACGCAAGTGTGACTCAAAGTCTCAAACTGTCAAACAAGTGTTCAAATAAATAACAAAAGTAAAGTTTACTAGAACAAAGTCACAAAAAAGTGAAAAACAACTACAAGTGATTAATCTTGATTCTCGAAGCCATGTCCTTCATTCAGATAAGGTTCATGATCGAAAGTATGATCTTCAGTTTTTTAGTTTTTTCCAGTTTTTTAGGGCTAAATTTTCAGTTTTTTTATTTTAGGGCTAAATTTTCAGTTTTTTTATTTTTTTTCTTTGGTTAGACCCGGGTTGAACCCGGATTTTTGGCCGGGTCTACCGGTTTTTTGACGGGTCTGCGTGGTTCTTGGTTTTTCCGGTTTTTTGAACCTTCGGGAGCGGTAGGCCTCCGGTTCGTGATCGACCCGGGTCGAACCACCGGTTTTCAAAACATAGCCTGGCACCAACTTTCGGTGTTAACACATGTTTGTTACGCCCTACCTTCTTAGTCTGGCACCAACATTTGGTATTAGCATAATTTGGTTCTATCACATTACATCAAGTTATGGTTAGTCTGGCACCAACATTTGGTGTTAGAATAATTTGGCCCTAACACATTGCATCAAGTTATGGTGTCACGACACCTTTTTAGTCTAGCACATAGCCACGCTTAGTCGGTATCTCCCATTAGTTATAAAACCCGGTACCAACTCATGGTGCCATGCCATGCATATAACTGTTCTTGCTGCAATGCTGCATAACATCTCAAATTTTACAGCGCATGGCACCAACTTTCGGTGTAAGCATATATTAGTTACACCATACTTCATAGCATGCCACCAAAATTCAAGTAAGAAATTATTCCGACAAGAAAGCAAGGATAAAATGTAGAGGGAAGTAATGTTAGACGAAACAAGGAAGAATTCGGTACCCGTTCTTGGTTCTTGGCTCCAACAGTTTCTAGTCGATGTCGAGATACGTAGAATGAATATGAAGAGATAATGGTTTGATTATTGTTCAAAATAGATTTTGTTAATTAATGATTAACTTAAATTTAGGAAGGTGAATTAAAAACAAAATATTACTATATATAATTTCAAGGGTAAAATAGTGATCACAAAGGTTATATACTGGGAGTTGGGTTTGATTGATATTATGGTCCACATGTTACTACTCGTCATACTATCAGCTCCACCTTATGAGCCAGTTTTGCTGAACATCATCTATGTAGTTTTTTAAAAATAAGGTGACTCTTGAGCTACATAGCTGGATTTATTATTATATTCATTTTTATTAGGGGTTCCAAAAAAAATTATTTTTTACTAGGGCTTCAATTAATATAGCAAAATTTATTATTAGATTTATTTTAATTAGGACTTGATGAATAGGAGAATTTATGATTAGATTCATTTATTATTAGGGCTTCATTAAATGCGAGTATAAATAGACATTGTTTGTGTGCCGCATGATCATAATCTCCTGATCATCATCATTTAAACCCTAGCTCATACTCTCCACTACTGCACCACCTCCTTCCGTCCGTACAACTATGGCCCCCAAGCAATCCAAAGCCGAGAAGAAGACCGCCTACGACAAGAAGCTCTGCGATCTCCTCGACGCTTACACTCAGATTCTCGTCGTCGCCGCCGACAATGTTGGCTCCACCCAAATGCAGAACATCCGCCAGGGTTTACGTGGCGAATCCGTCGTCCTCATGGGGAAGAACACTATGATGAAGAGATCTATTCGCATTCATGCTGCAAATACTGGAAACACAGAGATTAACAATCTCATCCCTCTCCTTGTGGTGAGTGTTTGTTTCCGTACGTCCGATGTGTACGGTCGCGTTTCGGATTAGGGATTTAGGGTTTCGTTTTGTCGTTTTTGTTCAAGTTTCTGTTTTGATCTCTGGTTTGATTCTGCAGTAGCTTGATTATAACGCAAAATTATTCTAAAGTCGCTTGATTCTGAAGCAAAAAAGTAGAGTATCTTTTTTGTTTTGTTTAATTATTTGATCATCTGAGCTAAAAATGCCCAAATTCTTGTTTGCGTTTTGTGATTTTAGCTCGAAGTTTCTTTTTCACATCATGATCAGTGCTGTTGATTCTACCGTAGCTTGATTGAAACGAAATTGTTTTATTTTATTTTTTTAAAATTATTATTATCTCATCATCCTGAAGCAAAAAATGCCCAAATTAATTCTGGATTAGATTTCAGATTATATATGTGCTCTATATTTGAATTGAGGTATTATTATTAAGATATTAGTAACATGAGTATTACTGGAGTGAGTTTGTGTTTAAGTGCTTACTGAGTTTGATTAGCAAACGGATTAATAATATTAGCCAAACTAATTAAGTGATTATTATGCATGCGACTAATTGGAGTTTATCTTATTATGACCTGTATGTAGGGAAATGTTGGACTGATCTTTACCAAGGGTGAGTTGAAGGAAGTAAGTGAAGAGGTCTCCAAGTACAAGGTTAGTTTTATGTACCTGTTCTTGATGATTTAGCTTTATATTCAGCTATATAGTTACATAATATATTGCCCATTTTCAGCTCTCAAAAGTGCAAGTGCCTGAGTAGTATCGGTCTCATCTTGGCTTGTGTTGTTCATATTCTAGCTTGTGTAGTTTGTGAGCCATTCTATGGGACTTGGAGAGTTTTTTTGTTGCCTTGTCGTGTATGTCGAAGTGTAAAATTATACTGATTCTTGTTTTCTTATTCCAGATTGATGTGCTTAAGTTTTACGTACATATTTCATGAACTTGTTCTACCATTTTGCAAGTCAATTTACTGAACCTCTTTAACAAATCATAAACTCTAATACTCAATGGACAATGGCCAATCTACTTGCGGTTACACTTGCCTTTAGTTCACTAACTCGTTTACATGCTCTGTTTCAAAATAGTGTACTGTTTCTCTGTAATTGTGGAGCTTTAGTATTTGAACCTCGATGTGTAGATACTCTGTTTCTCTGTTCTTATGGATTTGAATTTATGTGTCCCAGTGCTGTCTATGATTGATATTCAATCTTGGGGAAAAGCAAAAAGTTGGTTTCGAGATGCCTGATACCATTTTGTTTATGCATACAGGTTGGAGCTCCAGCTCGTGTTGGTTTGATTGCTCCAATTGATGTCGTTGTCCCTCCCGGGAACACTGGTCTTGATCCATCACAGACCTCTTTCTTCCAGGCATGAGTTATTTCCTATCTCTTTCATGTTGGTTTTGCCTTTGATGAGCTCTTTTTGTCTTGTTTTTTGTTTTTTCTTTTTGTCTTATCAGTTTGGAAATGTTCCTGTTTCAGGTTCTGAACATTCCAACTAAGATTAACAAGGGAACTGTCGAAATCGTGACCCCTGTTGAGCTAATCAAGAAGGGAGACAAAGTCGGTTCCTCTGAAGCTGCCCTGCTTTCAAAGCTTGGAATCAGGCCATTCTCTTACGGTCTAGTTGTGCTATCTGTCTATGACAGTGGTTCAGTTTTCAGTCCTGAAGTCCTAAACCTCACGGATGATGATCTAGTTGTGAAGTTTGCCTCCGGTGTTTCCATGGTTACGTCTTTGGCACTTGCTATCTCATATCCTACCATTGCTGCTGCACCTCACATGCTTGTGAATGGTTACAAGAATTTACTTGCCATTGCGGTTGAGACTGATTATACCTTCCCTCTTGCTGAGAAAGTTAAAGAGTATCTAGAGGTATGTATGGTGCTCTAGCTTTTCCTTCTAATTTACGGAGATCCCTGAGACATGAAGTCTCGTATTAACTCTAATTTAGGTTATGCAAGACACATTATTCTGATTATATTACTTGTTATGAATCTTTCAGGATCCAAGCAAATTTGCTGTGGCAGTAGCACCAGTTGCTGATGCTGGTGCAGCAGCTCCTGCAGCCGCTGCTGAAGAGAAGAAGGAAGAACCTGCTGAAGAGTCCGATGAGGAGGGTGGCTTGATGGACCTCTTTGGTTAGTTTATGGTTGTGAAAGCGTTACCACTACCGTTTCATTTTGTCGCTCTTTCATTTGATCCATTTAGTATTGAAGTCTGATAACTATGTCTTTTGATATTTTGATTGGCTACATGTGTTAGACCAGAATACATCCGTACGTGTTGCTTTGCTTTCACAGTTTATTTCATCTATGTGAATACAGTTCCATGGTAGATCCGTAGATGACTAGATGCAGTGATTCCCTCTATAATCACATTTTTCTGAAGCAAGTATGCACAAAACTTGAATGTTGAAAACCATTTGATATTAATGCTATCTTTGTAGTATAACCTTTGCAAATCTGTGTCGAAAAATATGAAACAAAACCTGTATGAACATAGAAAAAATGAAGGAGAATCAAGTGAATTTTCTGGTGTCCAAAATTTTGATTTTCCAGTGTTCATCTCCTGACTCTGATCTTGTTGCATTCTGCCTACGCCCCTCTAACAAAACCTTCCTCCATCCTGGCAAACCACAATATTTCTGCAACTTCACATTCATGGCGTCGTACAGTTTCCACCATTGTGCATGTGCTGCATCACTTGCGTACATATGGTGATCGTCCTTATCAAAATTACAATCATAGTCCCGATAACAGTACCAAGGTTTCCACCCTAGATAATGTATTGTGTATGCCTTAGGTGGGTCAGAAGCAAATAGCTTGTTTTTTGCGTTAATCTCAACCGATGAGTTGGACCAGAAGTTCTTTAGAAAGTTTACTCTTCTGGGTAGCCTATGCCACCACACGAAAACCTCGTTAAGGAAACCTTGATCGCCTCCATTGCTTGACACGATCTCCTTCGTGCGGTTCATAAGCATGCTGAATGTTCTGTTCGAGGGTTCGATCACCATGATGCCTGAGTTGAAAAGGTATCCATCATTCCCTGTAGTCAGAGTTATCAGCGAAACTTTCAATTTACTTTCTAATGTGTTCTGGTTTTCCAAGAATCTGAAACATGTCCTGAACTCGAGATATTAATCCATACCTGTAGCAGTCAACTCTGGAAACTGAAACAAACTGTCAAGGTTGCGCAGAACCAGGATATCCGAGTCGATGAATATGATTTTCTCATAATCGGTGAGTTGCCAGAGTCGGAACTTGCTGTAGTTGTACTTGTTGTAAGCATTTCGCTTGAGCCTGGGGTTGCCAATGCGTTGGATGAACTTGAGTTTCCAGCCTGCTCTGGAGAGAGCACGACGCAGATTTTCGCGAATGGAAGCGTCCAGGAGGAGGATGAGGTCACGTTTCGTACGACTTTGCAGTAAACTCTGCGCAAGAGTAATGGCTCCGCAAACATATCTTTCTGAGGAATGGAGAACAGTGGCATATGCTTCTTGTGTTGCTGGTTTCCTTCTCCTGGTTCTGGGTTTTGAAACTTGTTTCATTTCTGGGATCAGAAAGGAGAATAAGCTTAATATGAAGCCCAATTTCAAGTTTGACAGTGTATGTGTTTCTTTGATGTGACATGATCAATTACCAGTCGCCATATCAGCTAATCAGCTCGGTTTCTCAAACAGACACTGAATTTTGATGCACTTTTAAGTCTAAACAGGGTAACTAGTTTGAGAAGTGTTTGTGTATGAGTATGAAAGTACCTTCACCTAGAAGAGGCATAGCTAGCTTACAGGATCCTACCGGCAATGACAATTTCTGCTCCAATCTCACCACTTCCGGCCTATAGTACCACCACTCGCCATCTCGCTTCTGCAGCTCATCACACCTGAACAGGTCCACCATCGGCATACATTTGCTCATGATCGCTATTTGCAGCTTCCCATCCTCGTCCCTTCTCCCTCTCCTGACTGCCAGATTAGCCGCAAGTAGATGCAGTTGAAGCCGAAACACATCCCTATTCCACCCTTGCTCCGGAAACCTGCACGGAACCTTGACCATGATCATGTCCATGTACCTATCAACATGTTCAAACTCTTAGATAACTGATAGGATTAGAACAAACAATCAAACTTTTAGATGAGACAGAATCTTTTCATACCCGTAGTTGTCAAAATCAGGCATTGGGATGTTAGGACATGAGGGAACTTCGAGTTCTTCCTCTTCGTCTATCCATTCCGGGAACAGCGACTTCCATTCAAGGGACTTTGAAACTCTTTCAAATGTTACTCGAACTACCTCTCCACGCGTTCTCCATTCAACAACATCGTCGTCATCCATGTTTATCGTCCCAATCTTCATCGATCTTCCATTTCCGTTCAAGAA
>JAYMSL010004947.1:0-10585 GCA_036897195.1 Plantago coronopus
AGCTAACCCAGCCATAGACACAATATCACCAGCACCAGCACTATCAATCGAAATAATACCAGTACCTTTCTTCTTCATGAGTTTTATAACCTGCAAGAGAATAAATCTTGCTATCAACATCAAGAATGATGATCAGACTCAACAATATTAACCAATCAGTTTTATTTAAGAGCATAAAGAAAAAGAAGCTATCTGCCATTCCGGAAGGCCTTATCCAGACACAATAGTATTATAGAATTTATTTAGTGAATTCCTTCCCCAGCTGTCCCTTTCCTAATTCAACGTATCTTCCTTAACCAATCAGTTTTATTTAAGAACATGAGAGAGAGCAGAAGCACCATCCATGTCTATAGAAAGTAGACACTGGGTATCTCAGCAGCAGTCACATCAAGGAAATTCTTCTTTAGACCGAATCCATGAGAATTTGGGAGAACCTTATGGCTTGGAATACACCACATCACTCATTATTGCACATGACCCACACTTACTTTTACTTGTGGAGCATTCTCAAACACAAGGTCTATGAAATGAGCCATAGACCCGGTCCCGGTCCACAAAATTAGCTATAGACCGGGTCTATAGAAGAATTTTCCGTCCCATAAGGCACCTTGCCTTTTTGCTTTTTATTTATTAGTGAAATGGCATATACTTTTTTCCAGCTCTATATTCTATCTTTGGGAAAATATCCAATTTGCACAAATTTCCAGAAGCAAAAGATGTCTCATCGAGAAGCACACTGTTCATATATATGTTACTGACTTAACTGACTTTGCTTGATTTATCACTGACGTACTAACAAGACTGGAAATGAATGATAATATATCTTGTACAGAAAGAGGCCCCTAGGTATGTCAAAAAACTGTTAGTTTCTTACAATCCCTCACCATTAATTGTCTAAAATAAATTAGATGGGATTTTATAATCTTGGTATCTCCAAAAGGAGGGGATCCAACGGGTTCCCAAAAAAAACCTTCTTTTACAACAACCCAAGGTATACCACTTACTGAAAAATGCTAAATAAGCATACGCAGCCGCATGGACACATTTATTCAATAAAAGACTGAAAGATTAACATAAGTTGAGGAATCAAAGTAGGACGACGCGTACCCTCCCTTCTTCAATTTTGACAACCCCGGAATCAGAACTGCCAAGTCCATGAACTTTATCACCAACATGGAGAACCCCGGAAGAGATACGGCCAGTCAGAATCCGTCCAACAAAATTATCCTTTTCCATCATGGATACCTGAAAGGAAGTGTAAACCACCTCTCCTGTGATTCCTCCATATAAATATATTATATAAACATTGAAACGCATAGGAAATGAAATAGCATAATGTTACGCAAGACACAAGGAAAGAAGAAAACAAAAACCATGACTTGTCAGAAATCCATAGCAACCACATAGAAAATTAAGCAAGGAAAAAAAGATTCAAAACACGATCAATAGCCTATATAATCAGGCAACTAATTATTGTTGGTGCATTTCAGCAGACTTTAAGTGGCTATGCAGGCAACAGAGATCTCTTTTTTTTTACATAATACTCCCATTTCAACTGCACGGCTTCCTATTAGTGATGCTTCCAGAATTATACATGCAAAGGCTCTTTGTGGTCCCAGATATTTTACATATATCACTATGAAATTAGGACTTCACCAGGAGCTTTGTGATCCACCCGTCATTAGAGTACAACTCTATACACCCAAGTCAAAGTACCCAATCTACCTATGACATTCTTTCATAATTTTAGTAATGGGAAAGTATAATGTGAGTGTCATGCTACTTAAGATCTCCTGAATAAAGGATCACAATTCACCAGTCTAGTCATACGAGCTGGAATCATACAACTCTAGAGGGAAGAAAACGTGTAAAAAAATACATGAGGATGCAAATGCCCTCAGTCCTGGACTTCCCATTTTACCATTTATGGGCACCCGTTCAGAAATTCCGAATTCATTTTACATTTTCTCATAATTCATACATTATTCATTATATCTCATAGTTTAGAGATTTTTTATAGTCAGTTTTTGTTGTATTTGGTTTAATATAAGCAGAGTTATCAATCCCGGATAGCAGAGCGGCAGACCCCCAAAACGCTATAGCAGAGCACTGCTATTTCAACTATTCCACGTGCGTGCGTGCATGTAGACAACTGTTTGAGTTGTACAATTGAGTTCAATTTACAAAAACTGAGTTGTGCAATGGAGTTAAATTTACAAAATGTTATTGGGAGGGGGAAGGAAAAAGATACTTCATCAGCCCCTTTGACTTTTGGACTCGTGTAAGTAGAAAATATATTGCAAACAGGGTGCAATTTTCAAAATGTCAGGGACATATTTGAGAACTGGGTGTTTATTCGGGTAGTGATAATCTCTATCTCATAGTTCACTTCACGTAGATAACCATAGCCTAAATTATCAGGGGCATCCCTAGTGATTTCATTCAAACTGCAGAAGGTGCATGCACTTAGTTTATCGGTTCATCTGTTATTTGTGAATAAATGAAGACAAGAAGTAAACAGTAATATCAGAACCCACCAGCATTTTAAAAGGCGCATCAATGGTAACCGGTGGAGGAGGAACATGTCTGATGATTGCATCAAGCAAATCAGACATATTCTTGCAATCTTCAGGTGGGCATTTGGTATAGGTGGCTGAAGCCCATCCTTCTTTTGCAGAAGCATACAAAACAGGAAACCCCAGTTGCTCCTCTGAGGAAAAAATTATCAAGCAAATGAGCACAAGGCATCAGGATGTAGGAACAGAGAAAGTACAAAAGTAAGCAATATGTAAGCACCTGTAGCTCCAAGATTAGCAAAAAGATCAAACACCAAGGTCTCAACTTCATCGCATCTTTCTTCAGTAACTGCACATAAATTTCAATGTTGTAATTTCTCTGAATACAGTCTGTCATTGGATAGGGTTTTGCTTCAACCAAAGCATATGGATTCAATATGCTAAATCTTAAATTTCACTTCAGCAGTCCCCAACCACAGGTGTTCAAACACGCATATCAAAATCAAATCATAAATGATGATTTCATATATAACAACTGCTCTTGACATGTATGCAATACAACTATCTGTTCTTGAGCTCTTATTGGAGTTACTTTCAGTATGTAAGAACAAGACAGAACTTCAACTTTGGTGAGAATATTCTGTATTCCTGACAAAGAGTGTTCCATTTCGATGTCCAGACTCCAGAGACCAAACACAGTAAAGAATCCCCCAGGTAGGCATGCAGAAACATTTTGGTACGCTTAATTACTCATGAAAAGTTCTACTTTAAACGTCCCAACCACAAATGAGCAAACCTTCCTTAGAACCATGCTTGTCAATTTTCAACAGTGACATGAGTGGTTACCATAGCATACCAATGCTTAGCCGCTATTCTAGAGACAACTTTTGCATCTATTGCAGCAGTTAAAAATGAGTCTAATATTGCAATATTTCTATTAAAAAACATTTATCCATTTATATATGATAAAAATGTGAGGATCCGATTCAGATAGTTAATGTGAACTTTAGGCATTGTTTCATGTAAATATGTGAAAAACATGTGTTGCATTTCAATTTTTCTGTTTGGAACTTGGAAATTACGTTTCAATTGGATGAGCAAAAAGAGTTATTGTCATGTAGGGTATGGTATAGGAATTTGGTACCACGAAGTTTAGAGATTAGAATCGTCAACAAAGAACATATGGGGATAAACTGATAAAGGGCCACAAACCACCAATGATTTTGTAGGGTGACGACCAACCATAGAAGACAAGATAGTTTGTTGTAGTGTTTTCCAGGAAAGACAAGATTGTGCTTTGGTGTGGATGGCTGGATGCAAATGGAAAAAAGAAAAGACAGAACACCTCAGATTGTAATATGCAGAGGTACTAATTAGAATAGGGTTTTGTTAACGGACTGATTGGATTGTTGGCCTATAAGCTAATAAAATCAAGGTAGGCTAATGGACCAATAAGAGCCATGCCAGATTACATGCAAATATCAACCTACTACATGTGTATCATTTCATAATTAAATTCTCAATTATTCCAAAGTTTTGAAATGATAAGATTCAACGGCATCAGGAGCAGGTAGTGCAACTGGAGTACGGCAAATCAGAAATATCAAATGTGTTAATGTACACTTGTGTTGATTAGACTCTGATATCTACAAAATGTACCCACGGAGAGGGAATTTCTACAAAAACAGATATACAGACCATAATAGATACTTTCAGCTGTACTTCGTTTTAGAGCACACTACAGAATAAGGATGTAACTCATCAATCTAAAGCATGACTGCATAATGCATGTAACCGTATACTCCCCCGTCGCATTTGATTCCTAATGATAATAATTTTTTAATTAAGTAGCATAAATTGTACCTGAAGGTCGATCAACTTTATTCAAAAGAAGTATAGGCCTTAGACCATATTTCAAGGCCTTTGCAAGAACAAATTTTGTCTGAGCAAGTGGACCTTCGCCAGCATCAACAACTAAAATTGCCCCCTCAACCATGCCGACAACCCGCTCAACCTAATTAACAAAGATATACAGGAAAAACAGATAATCAATTGTCAATTTCCATTATCTCTAAGCATTTCAATCAGCGCATAGTTAGTCTGAGGGAATTTGCCGCAAAATGTGCGTACCCTTCAATATGAATAGTTCATAATACAATCAAAAGAGTTTATAGTAATGGCTTACTTCCCCACCAAAATCTGCATGTCCGGGGGTGTCCACCATGTTCAGCTCATTCTCTTTCCACGAAATGGAAGTCACCTAAAGTGATAAAGAACGGAAAAAGTGAGACACAACACAAGAAACAAAATTTTAAAACCATAAGAATGTAAGAAAATGCACTGCATGTAGAGAAAAAATTACGCTGCATAAAGATAAATGGCAACAGTACTTTACAGATTAAGTCCATATCTCGAAAGGGCATCCAAGTAAGACAAGAAGAACAAAGAAATCTACAGGTAACCCACATTCCGAAAAATAAATACAATATGGTTTAGAGTGGACACATAGATATCAGAAAATGTACAAATATGATTCAACATTTCAACTTGCATTGAAATGGGAACAAGTAGATTTTATATAATTGACTTCCACACCTGCTACTAGCCCTCACAGAAAGCTGGCCTAAAGCATATTCTCTCCCATAATGGAACAAGTCATGCTTGCTCCAGAGTTGCACTTCACTGGCTCAGAAGGAAATGTCTTGCTTAAATTCATCAATCTCTACCTACACGATGCTTAGGTTAAGCCTTTTATCATCACTGCTAAATTAAGTTCATTCTTTCTTTTATATCCAAGCTAAAATCACTTTATCTCACAAGCTATAATTTGCAGGGGTGTATCAGTTCAAAGATGATTTTTGATAATTTAATTGGTAATAGCATTCACAGCCAAATTCTGGAGAAGTGAAGTTTCAAGTATCCATGGTGACATATTATATTCCACTGGCTCAGAAAGAAATACCTTGAATAAATTCATCAATTTACTACTGACACAACAGTAGCAGCAGTACGTCATCAATCTACTACCGACACCACGGTAGCAGCCGTACGTCCAACCTTTTTAACGCCACTGCCAATGGAAATAAGTTTCTTTTATAGCCAAGATAAAACCAACCAAGGCTGTATTTTTATGTTATACTTCACAGATATCTTACACAGCAATATCTTCTTGGAGATCATTTAATACAAAAACTGGAAACAGCCTACAGACGGCAGAACTCTGAAACAAATACAGCTTAAGAGGTGCAACATGTATCAAGATACACAAACTGAAATATGTGATGCAACCAGGGCTTTCACTCACTTTTGGCATTGGAGCTGGTAGTAATTATACCATTTCATGGTTGGTTTGATGTTAATTCCACACACTCGGAAAGAAATGCATCACTTAAATTCATCAATCTACTAAAGACAGAATGGTAGTGACCGCAAATCAGGCCATCATTGCTGATGGTAATATCTATGTTCAATATCAAAGTTAAAATCAATCTAGATTCTAGATCATCTATCCAGCTTATAATTTTCAGATTATAAGCTTTAATTTAAAAAAAAAAAATTAATATAAGAATGGAAACAGTGTAGAGATAGCAGACTTCTGAAACAAATAAGTGGCAAGTGGTGTAGCACGCTACAAAAAACACTAATTGAAAGGTCCATGCTTGGTCTAGTGTCATCGTACCATCGGCTCAGAAAGAAATACCTTGCTTAAATTCATCAATCTACTACCCACACAATGGTAGCAGCCGTAAGTCCGGCCTTTCATCATCACTGCCAATGGAACAATCTTTCTTCGTATATCCAAAGCTAAACTAAATCTAGAGCATCTTCTTTTTTCTCAAATTCATCACTTAAAGATCGAATCTTCCATATGATGAGGAAACTGGAAAATGGCTTCGAAGTAGGGTCAATGGAATCACACAAAATGCCCTTCTATTTACACGGTCAATGTCTAGGCTTGGTTTAACTGACATGTTTCCATTGGCTCAGAAAGAAATACCTTGCTTAAATTCATCAATCTACTACCAACACAAGCGTAGCAGCCGTAAGTCCGGCCTTTTATCATCACTGCCAATGGAATAGTCTTCCTTGTAGACACAAAGCTAAACTAAGTCTAGAGCATCTTAACTTTGTCTCGAACTCATCACTTAAAGATTGAATCTACCATATTATGTGGACTCTGGAAAATGGCTTCCAAGTACGGTCAATGGAATCACATAAATGCCCTTCTATTTCCATGGCCAATGTCTAGGTTTGGTTTAGCTGACATGTTTCCATTGGCTCAGAAGGAAATACCTTGCTTAAATTCATCAATCTACTACCAACACAAGGTAGCAGCCGTAAGTCCGGCCTTTTATCATCACTGCCAATGGAATAGCCTTCCTTATAGCCCAGAGCTAAATATTATCCAGACAATCCTTACCTTTTACTTCTCAGATGTATTACTTCATAGATGGAAATTACCGAATGAAGTGGAAAGGATCTAACACTAAGGCAGAGGCAAACACACAAATATACTTTTGACTCCCTATCTGATATAAATGGTATACTACCAGTGACTCATAAAGAAATCTAGCTCGTTTAATTTGGTCAATCTACTAACAAACTAATGGTAACAACGATTCTTACCAACTCACTGACTCAGTATTTTTATCATATCACGCATCCAAGCTAGAATGAACTCAAACAATCTTGGACAAATACTTGTGTCATGTATGTGTTTACAGACGAGGCTTTGCCAAGTAAACTGTAGAAGGGTTGAGTAATCTAGCAAATCAAATTATGTAACTTTTCAATTTTCTATAAACTCTGAAAGTGATGAAGCGTCCTATGAACTTCATTTCATACAACTCTACACAAACTAGCTAAAATGAGCACAAACAATCTTGAACTACTAATGGTATGATGAATAAGCTTACAGACGAGGCTTACTCGGTAAGTGGAGAAGATCAAGTTACCTAAGCATTGGATTGTTTATCAAGTAGAAACTATTGAAGCTTCCTTTGAATTTTATTTACTTTCACAAATCTAGGCAAAGTATCCTATGGCGAAGAGGCAAATTATGTAAGACCTGACATGAAACGAGTATGCATAGAAATTAATTAAAGCACAAAAGATCAAACACCTTGGATGAAATGGTAATGCCGCGCTCTCGCTCGAGGTTGATCGAATCAAGTGCCCGTTCGTGGGGGATATCAGCGCCGCACTGGCGGAGGAGCCTGTCCATGAGTGTGGTTTTTCCATGGTCGACGTGAGCAATGACGGCAACGTTGCGAAGACGGTTCGGATCCAAAGCTCCGTAAGGGGAGGTGGTGGTTGCAGCAGCGGCAGAAGAGGAGGAGAAGGTTCTGATGAGGGCGGAGAGGGAGTGGGGATTGTGGTGGTGGTGGTGATAGGTGGAAGATTTTCTGGCGGCGGTGGACCACAGAGAACGGAGCAGTGGACCGACCATGGTGAAATGAGGAACTCAGAAAGGGGGAGAATCGAGCATGCGCTAATCTATAGGGTTTAGTTTAAGACTCTCAGGGTTTAGGACCCCTGTACCCAGCCAGCCAGCCCATTATTCATTTGTGTTTCATCATGTCATAGGTCATAGCTAGTGTTGGTAAGGGGTGTGGTGTTTTTGGACCCGTCACGGTCTTCAAGACGAAAAACACCACTCATTGCATGTTTGATAGGAGAAGTGATCTGATGTTTTCGGTCCTCATACCCTGCATCGATTTGCAAAGACGAGTTTATAATACCACTCAAAACACCACTCCACAATGCTAGGGGGTGGTGGTATTTTGAATTGGGTTTTTGATTGGTGATCATAACCCCACTTCGGACCACTTGATTTGTCTATTTTACCATCATTAGTCATCAACTTTATTAGCATAATACATTCACATTAATTATGTTTTATGGCATAGATGTTTGGTGCATTACTTTTGACTAAGTTTTTACGGACATTAATCACATTTTAAACCTCACTATAAAATCAATTACATTTTAGTCCAAAATCAAGTTTTTTGAATTCTTTTGTTCAACAACCAAACAAGACTTATGTTTATAATTTGCATTAATGTCCTTAATTTTAATTTGTTATTGTTTTAACTCCTAAACTTTACAGAATTATAATTACACCCCTTACATTTATTAATTTTACTAAATATTTAAATTACTACTAATAAACCCTAATTAACATTTTAAAACCTTAATTAACCGTAATTAACCCTAATTCAGATATTAAAATAATTAACTTTTAAAAACAAAATTCCTCCATGGAAGCTTGAGCTTCAAGCCATTGCAGGCTACCGCCATGGAAGCCCAGCCCTGCTTCAAAATAACTTTCCAAGCACATGTCATCAAATGAAATAACCCACAAACAATATACAATCAAACACTACATGTCAGATCCATATTAAAATAAATCACAACAATTCTTACATGCAAATTATTATTTTACACATAAGACTTCATATAAATAACTAATTGAGCATGTCAATGATTTCTAATTCTAACTTTCTAATTGCTAAGTAAACCCCATGAAACAACTTGCACTCATTCCCCGTAGAGCTTTTATCGAAATCCCAAGAAAGAAATGAATAGTAAGATTAGTCATTTAGTCCCTTAAAAGATTGATAGCAAAGCTCTCTAATTGAATCAAAATAGACATATCCATTGAGCAGTAAGATTAACTATTGAGAAGAAACAAGGATCAATCAAGTACCATACCATAGGCTAAATGGGTGAGAGAAAGGGCTACAGATGTTGTGCTGAGGACTAGCCCGCCTACTCCTATGCTAAATTTCACACTCCGTGCCTCCTTGCACCGCTATACATAAAACCTTTATCCTTCTTCCTCCCCACTTCTCGCCACTCACTCAAAATCACATCCACTTCATCATCTTAGCCAAAACTTGTCAGAAATCATTGAGATTTACGAACAGTTGAGAGAAGAGAGAATGAAAGTAAACCTCGAGTGAATGCAAAAGATTTGAAATCGTTGTTCTTTAGCTCAAATGTAACGAAGGGGCCTGAATGAAGAATACCAAATATGGGAGGGTTGACTTGCAATATCCAAGTTTAACAAATAAACTGTAAAAGTGTTTCAGTTGTAACACGTTTTCATGCTGCAATACATTAGCTATAAGAACAAGTTGTCAGCTCATTTGAGCTTAATTCAGAATTCACATCAATAAACAGTTACTTTCTTGGTTCTTCTCGTGTTCGTCGATTATTTCACTCGTGATAGTGAGCGTTGAGCTCCTGTATTCGTTTCGATTATCCTCGTGCTAGGACCGATCGTAACAAATGGTATCATCAGCCAGGTTTGTATCCGCGCAGCTCGTGAAATTTGCAGCAATGGCGGAGGCGAAGAATGGCGCATGACTCGATCGATTGGAAGGTGACATGGCTAAATTGAAGTCTGACATGGCTGAATTGAAGTCAGATGTTGCATAATTGAAGTCAGACATGGATGAATTGAAATGTAGCGTGGCGGAATATTTGGCAGAGCTTCTTCGCCGGAATTCTCAGGGTTCGCGCTCACCGGAAGAAGCGCAGAGACACCAACTGTTCGAGGAAAGGGCTGATATGAAGGAGATGTTAGCAAAGCTGCTTCACCAAACTCCTCGCAAATCAAGCTTGCAAGACTTGAAGCAGGGGGCTACTTGTTCGTCGTTTGATGATAGGGAGAAATTGGATGAGATACTACAAGACATCCACACACTATTTGCTGATTTGGAATCTGAGGAGGTAATACGCGACATACGCCAACTGTTCGACAAAAAGCCTGTGTATAAAAAGGAAAAACTAGATGGCAGAGGTTATGCTCGCAACCTGTTTGGTGAAATGTATCAAAGAAAAGGCAGGACTTTGATTTCTTATGCATACGGAAACCGATCAGGTACGAATATTTCAAGACTGACTTATTTCTTTCATTACACTCCTAAGATTATAATCGAGTTCGTCACTGATACTCTCGAGTTGGTACATGTTCAATTACTTCATGGAAATCACTTAGAAAATGGTAGTAGACATGTTGTTATTCCGGTGTGTATAAAGTCTTGTTACGAGATTGTTTTCAT
>JAYMSL010004948.1:0-10585 GCA_036897195.1 Plantago coronopus
ACCATGCCCGAGCCGAGAAAATTAGGCTTGGGGCTTAGTGGTGGAAGCCTTTCCCAGGCCCAAACTAGAACAAACTGAAAGGGTGACTAGAGTGTAACATGATAAAACTCATTCATCTCCAATCTAGGGAATTCCTCCATAAACTTGCTCAACATACTCAAATGACCATATATACTTGCTAAAACCGATGGAGCAAGCATTAAATGTGTCCCTATAGCTAGATGAACTGAAATCGAGAAACTTTCCATCTTTTTCTCAACACAAAGACCTAGAAATACAAACCTGAACAACCATAAAAATGAATCAATGGCAACCAAGTGGAATCCACTAACTGGGTTGTATTTTGGTTGCGCTTCGTTGTCTGCTACTAGCTGGGTTGCGCTTCGTTGTCATTGATTCATTTCTATGGTTGTGCAGGTTTGTTAATCGAGGTCTTTGTGTTGAGAAAAGATGGAAAGTTGTATTTTCCCTATTGTAGTTCATCTGGCTAGCTAGAGGGATCCGGTTAGCGCTTGCTCCATCAGTTTTAGCATGTATATATGGCGATTTGAGTATGTTGAGCAAGTATATGGAGGAATCCACTATATTGGAGAAGGGTATAGTTTTATCCTGTTACACTCTGGTCACCCGTTCAGTGTGTTCAAGTTTGGCCTGGAAAAGGCTTCCACCACTAACGTCCGAGCCTAATTTTCTCGGCTGGGGCATGGTCACGATGGCTTGTTGGCATGGAATTGAAGCTAATGATGTGAATGTGAGACCTGCCATTCTTGAGGCTGCAGTATACTTTCTTGTGGCAGCCGTATGCTTTGACTTTTGATGGCTAGTCCATTCTGACATCTTTCAACACTAATAAGCCTCTGCATGATGGTGGTATCCGAAAACTCATGCTACCAATACAATCCGCAAAGGCTACAAATATCATAATCAACCGATTTCACAATAACAACATAAATGTGAGATAATCAAAACGAACAATTAAACTCAATGATGTTGTTTTTGTAAAATCGGTTCGCTTATGCTGTTTGTCCCGTGATTAGTAGATCAACGTGTGTTTTATTTATAAAAACGGTCGGATATGATCATGTTTGCGATACACGTTGTGTCCATATTGGGATAACAATTTGTCAATTTTTTATTTAAGATTTTTCCTAGCTAATTTGGATTTCTTATTGATTTCGGATTACATAACACTTGACGCAATTAAAATTGTGAGGGTGAATAGTGTCGTGTGTTATAATAATGAAATCAAGCAACAAATCCAAATTAGGAAAGCAAAATTCTAAATAAAAAATTGACAAATTACGACCGTAATCTGAGCACAGCATGTTTCACAATTTGGGCACAAAATGTATCGCATGCATGATCATACTCGATCGTTTTAATAAATAAAACAAGTGTTTATCTACTAATCGTAGTACACACATTATAAGCGGACCGATTTCACAATTCTGACATAATCAAACGAATCGTTAAACGTAATCTCCATGGTCAATATGACACAATTAAACCATCCCAACAAATGCAATTCAATCAACCTAAATAAAGTAATAAAAAAAGAACATATCTTTAAGAAATCTTAATTAAGGGTTTACCTGCTTGCCGTGGATGCTTAATCCTAGCTCCAACGCTTGGATGCCAATGATCAAAGGTCGGTGTTCTCCTCTTCCTTCTTCAATGTCAAGTGATTTCTCTTCATGTAATTTTTCTAGGGTTCACATGTATACAGAAGAATTTAAATTTAATATTAGACTAAATAATGCGGGTTCATCCACACGGATGGCTTTAATACAAACACCGAAACCATTGTTGATAAGGTCAATATAATTGAATCTGGGTACAGGAATCAGGTATCAACTAGTTCAACCAAACTTTTTGGAGAAACTGGCAATGGTTCTTCCGATGCATCAAATATTAAAGGTTACCTTTCAAGGATAGAAGAACATCTTAGAGCATTAAAGAGTGAGGGTTGCATAAAATCTTCATCACTTGATTTTCCAGTTTGTGTTTCAATCATCAGAGCTCGTCTCTCCAACATCAAAGACCTTGCATCGCTAATTGAAGAACTTGATGCAATGGAGATGAGTTGATACTTGACAAAGTCCTCTAATATTTGTTGGGTTTGCCAACAATGGATTTTGAAATATATATATTTCTTGTGGATTCTGCTCATTAATTAGACACAGTTATATATAATATCACAAACTTTATCTTTTATAACAATAACATCACAACTTTATCGACCCACTTTATAAATTCTATTTATGAAAATATAGAACTGATTTTCGCCTGAAATTGGGTCTAACAGGAAGAGACTCGCCCAAATCATCGTGAAACCACTTTGGACAAATAATTTCCCTAAATCAAAACAGATAAACAAAATTCAAATAAAACTTAAGCTAAAACCCCAGCTAAATTCATACATATGAATAACAATTAAATTGATAAACGATGTGATCATAGACAAATTTCAACGTAGATAAGCAAGAGTGTGTTAGGATACCGTACCGAAAGGGGCGAAATCCCAAAGATGATTATTGAAACCAGCTTGAGCACTACAGATTTGCAGGGATAAAGCGACAAGTTCTGATTCTGATTGTGGGTATGAAATTATGGATTTGAGATATAACGGAAGGGACTGGTGGAATTTACATTGACATTTGGATTTGAGTGAAATGGTAAATTGAACATTAGAGTTTGGACATGAGAAAATATTTTTGCAATCTGGTTTTGCAATCATAACCAAAAACTTTTGGTCGCATTATATAGCATGCATATAAGTTTGACTACACTTTAAAAAAAAAGGGAAAATTATGATTGCATTACTAAAAAGCCTATCTCACTAAATATATTTCTAAATTTAAGTTGTGGATTTCAAACTCTCGTTCAAATGGATAAAATTGTACATCTCAACATTATTTGAAATTAATTAATTACCAACTAATCATATTTCAAACTCTAACTCAATCAAATTTGATTGTATATATCACATTCATTAGAATTAATTAATTACCAACTAATTATGTGGATTTCAAACTCTCGCTCAATTGAATTTGATTGTATATATCATATCCATTGGAAGTAATTAATTACCAACTAATGATCATATGTGAATTTCAAACTCCCCTTGAAATTGATAAAATTGTTACACATTCATTTGAATTAATTAATGAATTACTTGGACTCCAAACTCTCGCTTAAATGGATTTAGTTGTATATTTTACATCCATTAGAATTAATTAATTACCACCTAATCATATGTGGACTCCAAAACTCTCGCTCAAATGGATTTAATTGTATATCTCACATCCATTCAAATTAATTAATATTACCAACTAATCATATGTGGACTTCAAACTCTCGCTCAAATGAATTAAATTGTATATCTCACATCCATTAGAATTTTAATTTATAATTTACTTTAAAACTTAAGTTATTTCTAGTTAAATTTATGTTAATAAAAATAAGTTGGGGGGTGAAAGTGAAATTATATAAAATGTCAAAATTACAGTTTAGTCCAAATTATAAGTATGTGTTTGTTGGTGTTTATTAAAAACTGGATTTAGGACTAAAATGTTATTGTTACATCTAATGGGATTTGGATGACAAGTTGTGATCCAGCAGGGGTACATGTAATACTCCCATTAATTAATTACCAACTCATCGTATCTGGACTCCAAACTCTCGCTAAAATGTATTTTATTGAATATTTCACATCCATTAGAATTAATTAATTACTAACTAATATACGTGGACTCCAAATTCTCGCTCAGTTGAATTTAATGATACGTCAATTAACACAAGTTAGATACTAAACAATTATTGTATCAATATATACATCACTTTAGCTAGTGTAGCAACTATCCATTACGGGTATTCGGTTTTTGGTACCACAAGGGTTGTACTCTTTTTCCTTGCAGAGGTTTTATCTCAATGGGTTTTCCCCCGAAGGTTTTTAAGGAGGCAAACTTGTGGATTCATACTAAATTCCGACTAGTTTGAGGGCATAAGGAGTACCTGGTTGTATGGTCTGGGGAGTTTATGGTTTGCAAAAATATAGTTTGTAAATAAGGATATTGAATATATCAAATTTTGCCTTTACAAAAAAAAGCAACTATCCATTACGAACAAATTAATTACTAACTAATCATATTTTTTTACTACTTATATGAACACTGGTTACATGACTACTTATATAACTAGATACATGAGCGCACTCACTAGTTACAAAACGCGTTGCATGAGCATCAGTAGTTACAACTAGATAGTAGTTACACTCGTTGCATGAGCACTCCGTAGTTACAAAACTTGTTTCTCTAATTATAATGATCTAAAACAAATGTCTACATTGATAATAATTATAAAAAAATCAACTATTCTTTTTAAAAAAATAATTATAAGTAAATATTTTTAAATTATAATTATACAAATTAACTTTGGACCAGTTTTGCCATTTTCCAGCAGCAAACAAATGGTGCAGATACAGATTATAAATTTGTTATACAATTGTATCCAAGCTGAGTAACAAAACCACTGTGTCTACTTAAAACAAATTTACCAATGTCAAGCACCTCATATACAGATTGCCATATACAATCTGCAAATCAGCAAGCCTCGGAACATTCACACAAAAACAGAATTTGTTGTACAAATTAATGAGCAAATCCACAAGAAGTATATTCAAAAATTCATTGATGGTTCACATAGCAAGGAGGACTTTGTCAAGTATCAACTTATCTCCATTGCCGCAAGTTCTTCTTCAATGACAGACGCACGGTCTTTGAAGTTGGAGAGACGAGCTCTGATATTTGAAACACGATCAGGAAAATCAGGGGATGAAGATCTTCTGCAACCCTCACTCTTCAATGCCCCAAGCTTTTCTTCAATCCTAGTAAGGAAACCTTCAATATCTGAAGCCGCGGAAGAGCCATTGCCAGTTCCTCCAAAAAGTTTGGCCGCACTAGTTGATACTTGATTCCTATACTCAGAACCAGACATTGGCCTTATCAAGAATGGTTTTGGCGTTCCTGTTGAAGCCTCTCTCGTTGATGTACCCGCCTTGTTCAGTCCAGTGGAAGCAGTTCCAAAAGACATGTGGGTTTTCTTCTTCTTCGTCTTCTTCTGTTGAGGTTCCATGACTGATTTTCCTTTTCGTTTTCTAGTCTTTCTAGAAACATCGGAACTATCGGAACTATCAGCACTCATTGATGAACTGTAGCCATTACTCACCATATGCTCAAAACCAGGAGGAATGAGAGTATACTCATCTACTGCCAGGGCGTTCTCCTTTCCCTTTACTGGGATTTTAAGTGACGACTCTGGAGGATTGTTAGAAAGCCAAACAAGGTTGAGATTATTCAAATCTCTTCGGGTCCTAGAACTTCTCCTTCCTTTCAACAAAGGGCGCATATATGGATTCCCAGGAGATACAGTCCTCGCCCACCAATGAATATATTGTCGGCTAACATCTCCTTTGGCAGACCGTGGAGGAATATACATTCCAATGGTATTGATTGGCCTCGTGTAGTTGTACCAGGCGATCTTATCATTGACATTATCTTTCCAAGGAACCCAGCCAGGAATGTCCTGATCGTAACCAAATTGGCGAGAAACCCTATTCGGATTGTATTGGTAACATTTTTTAAATCCCACCAACCAGGTTGGCCTTACGATCGTAGCAATGGATAGTAGATCATCCGCACATAAATTATGACTACTCAGAGCATCATTCAGAGGCTTATTAGTGTTGTAAAATGTCGGAATAGACCAACCATCAAAAGACAAAGTATACGGCCGCCACAAGAAAGTAACTTCGGCCTCAAGAAGTGCAGTGCTCACATTCACCGCATCAGCTTCAGTTCCAGCCCAACGAGACATCCTGACCATGCACGAGCCGAGAAAATTAGGCTCGGGGCTTAGTGATGGAAGCCTTTCCCAAGCCCAAACTTGAACAAACTGAAAGGGTGCCCAGAGTGTAACATGATAAGACTGATTAATCTCCAATCTAGTGGAATCCTCCATGAACTTGCTCAACACACTCAAATCACCATAAATATTTGCTAAAACTGATGGAGCAAGCGCTAACTGTGTCCCTCTAGCTAGATGAATTGCAATCGGAAAAATATGACTTTCCATCTTTTTCTCAGCACAAAGACCTGGAAACACAAACCTGCACAACCATAGAAATGAATCAATGACAACGAAGCACAACTCGGTTCGTAATATAATTCCCTCCAACTATGCATTAGGTCGGTGGTTTTATTACACTTTGCAGTTTCAAAAATAATTAATCATTAGAAAGGAAAAAAAAAGAAACTAACCTGGCCAACCAAAGGGAAAGAAATGCTTCATGTACCATTGGAGTCGGAGTGCGCATAAAAAAATCCAACCAGCCATTTAATGTATCATTGCCGTCATGGCGGAGAGAGACTAGCATTCTATCTAATAGAACCCGGATTTTGACGAGTCCATTATCATTATCTATGGGCAATGAAACATGGTGACCCAAAACAGAGAAACCACCTAAAACAATCATATCTTCCAGAGTGATAGTAGCCTCACCCCAGGGGAAAATGAAGGTGTTGGTTGTGGAGCACCACCTCTCTGCAATCCCTAAAATCAGGCCCTTGTTCATCTTGATTTGACATGTCGATGCCGTTATAGCATCGTAAATCCCAGCCCGTCGCCAAATAACACCATAATGTAAGCGCATTATGTCTACCCATTGCTGCCATTTCGTTAGTTTCAAAGACCATCCTTCAAAGTAAACCTTTAAAGGCCAGTTCGGTTCAGTTCTTAGGATTGGAACTTCCAGAGCCGGTCCTTCAGTGGCAGAAGCAGTGGGTTTCAGAAAGTGGGCTGTTGTCTTCATATCCTGTATGCCCTTTCTTGGTGGACCCATAAGTTCCACTCTGGTCTCGACTATTGCAGAGCTTGAGTTGGCCATTTCAGTTTGATGAAGGTGAGTCTTCCCTGTATTGAAATGGAGAGTTGGGAATAGTGAAAGAGGGGTTAGAATTGAAAATGAAAATGATGGATTTGGATAAATGTGTTGCTTTGCTTTATTTTGGTGTATTGTAACTGGCTGAAAATGGAAAGGACAGTGAAGCAAACCTGTTTTTTTTTTGTTGCGGAGGCTGTGAAAGGAGGAGAGATTTGAATGTGATACGGGTTTAATTGTAATGTGTACCTGTTGCTGAGTTTGCTGCAGAAAACACAAACAGTACAATTTCATCAACATCCGTTTGTAACAGGACACTGATACACTATATGGGATACGGATACACTAAAACAAACAATGATATACACTGCAGGGGGCATTGATACACTAAATCAAACACTGATGCACAACATTTTACCACTGATACACCCCATTTCATTTTACAAAACAAACACTAATATACACTACATAGGACATTGATACACTAAAATAAACACTGATCCACAACATTTTAGCACCAATACACCTCATTTTTCATGTTTAACAAAACACTAGAGGGCATTGATACACTAAAACAGACACTGATGCACAACATTTTAGCACAGATACATCCCATTTTCACGTTTTACAAACAAACACTAACATACACTAAAAGGGGCATTGATACACTAAAACAAACACGGATACACAACATTTTCGCACTGTACACATAAATTTTCATGTTTTTTATAAAATCACGTTTTCACGAGAATTTGTACATTTCTAATGACACACACAAAACAAAATGACAAAATTACACATTGACTTTTAAGATGCGTGAAGTATTGTGAGGAAGAATCGTGTCGAGTGCTATATACATCGAAATCAAGCAACAAATCAAAATTAGCTAAGCAAAATCCTAAATAAAAAATTGACAAATTGCAATCGTAATCTAGTCACAACATACATCACATTAAATAAAATGCGTGTTGATCTACTTAACATGGTATAAACATCATAAGTTAACCGATTTCACAATAACAAACATGGTAATGAAATAATCAAACGGATCATTAAACTCCATTTCCACAATCGACATGACAATTAAAGGATCCTAAGAAACGCAATTCAATCAACCTATTTATAGTATAAAAAAAAACACGGATGTTAAAGAAATCTTAGACGATTACCTGTCGTGGGCGATTACTCCTAGATGAGGCCGGCGGCGCTTGGATTAAATGTGAAGGGTCTTATCTTCTTCTGTCAATTGATTTTATCTTCTTGTACTTTTTATATGGTTTACATATAAATACCTCAGTTTAATCGTGGGCTTGAATATGGATATGGGCTTGGGCTTGGGCTTTCTCTTAACCTGGGTAGGTAATGGCCTAAAGTTTCAGAGCTTGAATGGGTTGAGTGCGTTACTCATATCAATAAGGTGCACCTTTATTTTTGGAAATCTATCCATAAGAAATCAAGGTTAGGCGTGCTTGACATAAATTGAGGAGTCTTAGATGGGAGACACACTGGAAGTTTCCTGGTGCAAGCACAAGTGAGGACAAAGTACGCAGAGCAGGACATGTGTTTTTTTATTTATATAACTAGCATATCACCGGACGATGAGCTCAGGGGTTGCCGCACCAACCCAAAGGGTCGATAAATCAGCTCACAAAAGACCTGATAATTACAAATGGTATAAGAGTCGAACATGCCAAAACCCACAAGGGGTGGGCAGTTGGTCGGATAAGGTGCGACAGGGGCGTCACACAATTCAAGAGAGGTGAATGTAACGTTCAAAAGTTTTAGAGAGCTTAAATGGATTGAGGACGTTACTCATATAAACAAACCTTACCTTTCTTCTCATAAATACATGCATAAGAACTTCTTGGACTAGTCTTAGGATGGGTAACCACTAAAAAGTTTCACGGTGCACGTACGAGTGAGGACAACGTGCGTGGATTAGGACATGTTGGTTTGTGGAGATATCATATCACTATGCGAGCAGACTAAGAGTAACCACGTCTGTACGAAGGGTTAGGACCTTAACCCACAATGGAAATCGTTACAAATTGTATTAGAGTAGAACCTACCCAAAACCCACAAGGAATGGACAGTTGGTCGGATAAGGTGCAACGAGGATGTTGATTGTTGCACAATTCAAGAGGGGTCAATATAACGCCTCAAAATTTCAGAGAGCATAATTAATAGGTTGATAACACTAATCATACCAATAAGGTGCACCTTTATTTTTCGAAATTCATCCATAATAATTTCAGTTATTGACTTGGAGTAGTGTTAAGATGGGTGACCCACTGGGGAGTTTCCAGGTGCGCAAACGAGTGAGGAGAAAGTGTGAAGATTCGGACAGGTGTTGGTTTGTGGGACCAACTTATAGTATTATGTGAACCAAGCCTTAATGATGGCAACTCGTTAAGGCTCGAGCTCGGCTTGCTCGAGAAGGATAAACGAGTCGAGCTTCATTTTATGCTTGTTAACCTAATGAGCCGAGTACTTAATTTTTAACATAAAAATCTCGTTAAGGCACGTCATGGCTCAGATCAGATAGTTTCTTTGCGACGTAAGCACTTTTTCATGATTCTTATGAGTTATGAGATCTGCTCTATAGAACATTTGGATTATGGCCGTTCGTCTCATTTGTTGTTTAGAAGTACCTGTTTGAAGTGTGTACATCACTTGTTTTGTTGATGTCTTACTATATTTTTCTTGGTTTATTTGCAGAAGTAGATCAAGATGATGAAGGGTCAGCATTGTTTGGATGAGAGACTGGTGAAAAGGACTTGATTTTGAGAAAATTGATGCAATCCTGTCAATGTAGTTTTACTTGTTGATTTCTAAACTCTAGCTTCTGCATATTCTTGTCAATACAAAAGAGAAGGTTATTTATGCTCTTCGTTGTGTCCCAAGAAAAATTGCTTTCCTTCTGTTCGAACTCGTTCTATGAAACTATCTTGGAAAAAAAAAAATCTGGATTTTTGCACTCTACCTGAAGTGAGGTTTGAGTATACCAGTAAGCTTTTAGCTTTGAATACTTATTTGTGTGTTTTTTAAAGCTCTGGATCTTCTCACACCATGACAACAGCTGGTGTTGTAAATGTTGCAATCAGTCGTGCATCGTGACTGCCACAGTTGATATAGGAAAACGACAAAGGGTAACTCGAATTCCAGCCTGTTGGTTGGAGGTGAAATGTAACACATTTAATAATATAGTAGTGATTGCATTTTATACTTTAATGGAAAAGTAAATTTTGGAAAATGTCTTATAAGAACGTTAACTTATGAAAAGAATCAATAGTATATGTATATTCATGGAACATGTGTAAAATACAAGTCTGGCCTTTTCCTATCAAAAGACCAGAAAAGAATAAGAATGAATTACCTAACTAACTATATATGTATGATTACAAAAATAATTGGGAGTAATTCCTAAGGACAACCTTAGACCATTCTTTTGTCTAAAATTGACTCTGTAGAGTTCCTAGTTATGTTTCTCCTAAACATTGTCACTGTCTGGTTTTGCTTGGTAAATTTCAATTTGATCATTGGCTTCACTCTCCTGTTTGGAAGGATCCGTTGGTGCTTCATGGGTCGGTAATTCGGGTTTCGAGGCGTCCATTTGATCTTTGCTCTTGCCCCATATAACCAAGTACA
>JAYMSL010004949.1:0-10584 GCA_036897195.1 Plantago coronopus
TAAGAAGCTCATGCTCGGTGTGGTACCTACAGAAGTCATGCTTACAGTCAAAGTTTCTCCTAAAGCAAAATATTTAAAATGTGAATTTTCATAAAGGGTTCATACGAGTTGAAAATCGAGTGAGTCAGATATGGGCTCTCCCTAACAAGTCCTGAAGGAATCAAAGTTTCAACCTCTGGTGCAAGCGAAGCAGCAGTGAATGTCACCTGATGAGCACAATTTCAAGTTTAGAACGCAAACGTAACAAAGAATCAGTAAAATATTAAAAAAAAATCCTGTACGTACTGGTTTGCCAAGTGAGAAGACTTGGAACAACTTGTCCACATCTTCCAATGAGGTTGTCTCATCAAAAGCAACAGTTATCTGATAAATATAAGTGAAGGTTAATCATTTCAACAGTCGTCAGAATCAACATTAAGAGTACACAGAACTATGCTTACGGTATTATTGTCCACAACACGCAAGTTCATTTCACTCTTGTTAGCAGCATCAGCAATGGCTTTTGCATCTGTGCATGTGACCTTCACTGTGTCAAAGAAGGGAAGAGCCTGGACTTCAACAGTACCAAGCTTTTTCAATCCAGCAGCAAATGCTCCAGCAAGACCGTGAACTCTCTGTGCAATGGTTTTAAGACCTTCTGGTCCGTGATAAACAGCATACATGGCAGCCATGTTGGCAAGCAATGCCTACAAAACAGAAAATAACTCAGTAGAAGAAGAAGAAGAAAAACTTTTGCTAGCATTGCGTGTTTCAAGAAGCTCATGCTAACATTGAAGAGCTGAAATCAAGCACTGATGATAAAGTATTGTTGAAAAGTATATTTTTTCAGAAATTAATGTTTTCAAATTAGATTGCCAAAATAATTGTGATCCTATGTAATATCAGCTCAAACCCATATTCTCGAATAGTAGCTTCTACGATTTACTTTTAGAAGAAAGAGGCATTCATAATCACTTCTGAATATTAATGCTTTGGTACAAAGGCCAGGATTAAGTATAGCAATATGCATGCATAGCTAAAGAAGCACCTTTTTCTTTAAGAATAAAAATAGTTCATATCCTTTTCAATTACTCTCTACTTCTGTTCAAATTAGAACCCACCGAGGCATGGTTGAAGCAACAAAAAGATTCACGAATACGTCTTCAATCGAGAAATCATAAGTAGCAACACCAGCAATAAAAAATAATATTGTAAAAGCTGCAGAACAAACATAAAACCAATCAAAGATTCAAACTTTACCTGAGCAGTGCAAATGTTGCTCGTGGCCTTGTCCCTCCGAATATGCTGCTCCCTAGTCTGCATGGCCATACGCAAAGCAGGCTTGCCAGTCGAATCAACACTCATACCAATAATCCTTCCAGGCATCATCCTCTTGTACTCCTGGGATGTAGCCAAGAACGCAGCATGAGGACCTCCATACCCCATTGGAACACCAAACCTCTGAGCAGACCCCACCACAATATCAGCACCCAACTCACCCGGAGGCTTCAACATCGTCAAAGCCAACAAATCCGACGCCATCACAACCTTCACTCCATTGGCGTGAGCATTCTTGATGAAATCGCCATAATCCAAAACCTCACCCTCAGTTCCCGGATACTGCACCAACACACCACAAACATCCCCGGACTTATAATCAATCTCCTTCACATCCGAAACCACCACCTTCAAATCAAACCCATCCGCCCTGGTCTTACAAACATCGATTGTCTGAGGATGACAGTTGCTCGCAACAATAAACGTCTTCTTCTTCCCCTTCAAAATGTTGTTGCACATAGCCATCGCCTCAGCTGCAGCCGTCCCCTCGTCAAGCAACGAGGCATTCGACATAGGCAGACCGGTGAGATCGGTGATGACAGTCTGATAGTTCAACAAGGACTCAAGACGCCCTTGTGAAATCTCAGCCTGGTAGGGGGTATACTGAGTATACCACCCTGGATTCTCCATAATGTTCCTCAAGATAACAGGTGGTACATAAGTATTGTAATACCCCATACCAATAAAGGACTTAAAGACCTTATTCTTAGAAGCCAAATCTTGCATATGACCAAGCATTTGAGCCTCTGTCAAACCCTCATCAAAGATAGGCATATCCATCTTATCAATACGGATAGATTTAGGCACAGTTGCATCAATCAAGGAATCAAGATTATTGAAACCAACAAATTCAGCCATTTTGGTTTGCTCCTCAGGGGTGGCTGAGTTGTGGCGGCGAGCAAAAGTGTCACTAGGCTTAAGCGCATCAACAGAAATAGATCGAGTGGATTGAAATTGAGCTAAGTTTCTCGAATTACTGAAACTAGTATGGCGATTAAACACACTGGAAGTATTGCTGCCACCTTCAACTAAACTTGGGGATAAAGAGGAAGCATACCTCGCAGAGGATTGGTGCAATGGCTGCTGCTTGGAATCTGAAACCAGGCGCCTCAAGATGGCCCTGTTGGCTAATTTTCTTGCACGTTCCATTGGAAGAATGCAAGCAAATCTTGGAAGGTGATGAAAAGGGGTGTGATAAAACACACAAACAAAGCAGCAGCTTACTTTGGTTTGTGATGTATGATGTGTGTGTGCTGAGCACTATAGGGTGATGTTTTTATGGTAAAGATTGTGTTTTTTATTGATCCATGATCCTCACAAAGTGGGTGGTGGTGAAGGGTTGTTGAGGTTGCACTGCTTCCACTGTCTCTCGTCTTTATATATGTTTAGTATTTTCTATTACAGTCCTGCAAATTGTAACTTCATTTCATTTTCTCGGATTTTTTTTCTGGATATTTACGTCGACGGACCCTTGAAGACGGGTTAATTACGCATGTGTTTGCGCTAACACATTATCAGGAGCGGAGACCGGAGCGGGCAGGGGAAACGCCCCTCCTGAATTTTGAAAATTCACGTATATTACACATGATTCTTTAAAAGACGGGTTAATTACACATGTGTTTGCGCTAACACATTAGTAGGAGCGGAAACGGGAGCGGGCAGGGGAAAAGGCCCCTCCTGAATTTTGAAAATTCACGTATTTTAAACATGACTTTTTTAAATTTTAGTGTTTCGTCCCCTTGAATTGGTAACACGTTATTTTCGTCCTTGTAACCCAATTCCTGACTTCGCCCGTGCACATTATTCGAATAATTTGTATTGTGAACTTGCCGTACTTGTGACCTTCGGTTCATAAATTTGACTGATGTAGTACTCCATTAATTTCACCCTTATTATTAGAAGCAATAAAACATTACCGAAACAAGATATGTTGAATACGAGTAAATTGAGAGTAAAATAAAACACTTTAAAACTTGTATACGCTATTATTGAATACATTTTGTTCCGCGTACATATATTTTAGAACCGATTTTTAAAAAATCAGTCATGCAAATACTTAGGTAGATATTTTTCCATAGGAAATTAATTACCACGTTGAACTTGATAACAACTTGATAACAAGATCACAATTTTATATAGAAAAACTGAAAATGAGTTGATTTCAGTGGATGAACATATGACCTATCAATAATTGGCATGTCACCCAATCAGAACACGTAAGTGGTTCTATAACTATGGCATAAGTCAAGCCTTAACGAGTAATTGACTCTACACAACTTGTACAGTTAATCGAGCTAAATTTGAACCTCATTTTGTGCTCTTTCATCTAACGACTCGAGTTAACACAATCGGTCTCGTTATTTTGAATAATTTATAGTACTCTGTTATTTATTTTAATAAATGATTTATTCTATTATTGTTTTGGAGTTCAGTTGGAGTCCATTACAAGTCACTCGAGTTCAAGCTCAACTTTAAACTCACGTATATTAACATGTGGAACTTAGATGCAAGTAACTCAACCAAACTCAAGCTCAAGTTGAGTATCACAAGACTTCCTCTACTCAACTCGGTAAACAATTTTGACTCTGTTTTTTTCAGCTGAGGATTTCAGAACTGAACTGAATGGAACTGAAGTGAAGTACAAATTTGAACTAACCAAATCTGAACTGATATGAACTGAACTGAATGAATCTGAACTTATAAGTTGAAAAGAAAATAGCCTTTACGTCATTAATTTCTTTACCATTTTTGAAATTTCCTTCTCTTTTAAGGGATGAAACCATTATTTCCTAGACTTAAGTAATTATTCATTGGATTTCAAGCATAGTTAGAGGGCTTTGGTGTAAATACCATATTTATGTTTTATAGAAGTTCTTAAAAAATTGATTGTGGATCTAACCAGAGTTGGTGATGAGAGGTGCAACTAGTGACTGATCACCAACTTGAGGAAAATACCATTATTCCCATATTTTCACACCACGTGCAAATCTTGATAATTAATCTTGAGAAAATAATAATTTTAATTGGTTAAAAAGAAGACAAATATTTCCTATGTAAACCATACGTGGAATAAATGAATATTTGTGGGCTATAATTTGCAAATATATAGATTTACAAAATGTATGGAAGGTAAGGCAAGGTTAAGGATTGAAATTCAATGGATCAAAATCAATGGATTTTTTGTGCCAAAAGAAAAGTGGATTTTTGTGTAAAAGAAAGTGTGATGCTTGGAGACCCATGCCTGGCTCATTCTCTTTCACATTTTGCTTATCTCATTCCTCACCTCATGTGTCCACTGATGAAGTGTGTTTTCAATAGTGGAACAAGATTTTATAGGTTTCATTATCTTCTCAGGAATTGTATGGGGAGATTTTCGCCACAAGAGTTAAATACATCGTATGTTAGGAGAGTCTGTTAACATCGTTATAGATTTTTTAGTTTCTAAAGCAATGTGGGAGTTTATGAGGACGTGGATCTATTTTGAATCCGTGTATATTTTCGATATTACGTCGTTTATTATCATGTTGGAATTGAGGCTTTAGTTTTTACTAAGTTTAAATTGTTTTAGAAAATACTTTGAAAATGACAACGTTGTATTGAAACTTTTAACGGAGTGATTTGTTACAAATATGACAGTGCAAAAGAGTTGCACTCGAAACGCAACGTAAAAAGGAGGAAAGGCGCACCTAGCAAAAAATAACACCTTTCTAGCTGGTAGTTTGAATTGAAATCGGCTTAATCTCAAGAAAAGATAGCGAGGAGACATAAACCGAAAAAGGAAACCGACGGACCTGTTTACCCAAATTATAAATTGCAATGAAATTGTAATTAAGGATATTAAAAGATTCTTAGAATCAAAATGATAGAGATGCCATGATTAGAAAACAATAAATTGAAGACCAAAACTTTGTTGGTAGGAAAATGGTAAAAGAATAAAAATATTTTGGAAGTTTGGTTTGGTAGTTTAAAATGTGATTGGTACTTGGGAAATAGTAGAAAGAATAATGAACATGGTTGGTGGACAGAATCTAGCAGTGAATCAATTGTTAATTGCATGAGTTGCAGATGACACAGTTCTGAGTTGCTTGTGTTTGGTGGAACTCAGATCCACGGCCAATAATGATTCTTTATACTATCACTCGATGCATACAGCATTCCACAAAATCAGATGATCAGATCTACTTGTGTTATGTTTGAACGTAACAGTTGTAGTCGAGCGGTAAGTTGTTACATTTCTAACTTAAGAGAGTTTGATTCTTACAATGGGAATATTTTTCGAAGTAGCTGTTTTGCTTTCAAGTTTCACAGCAAAAGATAGTCCTTTCATTTTACATACTAACTACTACTGGCTCATCACAAACTGAACATTCTCCACTAGACTACTAGTCACTAGATTCAACACAGCCAGATAAACCAGAATTCAGCAGATACTTATTATCAATTAGAATAAGAGAGAAATGCTTGACATGGAGAATAATGATGATAAAAGATAAATGCATGAAAATATAACTAGTAGTAGTAAACTTGATATCACAGTCCATGAGTAGTCAAGAAGAATGGAAAACCCTCAATCCCAATTTTTCAGCAGCAGCCCTTTTCCTTTTCCTTTTCGATGATCCATCACTTCTCTTCATATGAACAAGGCTGGCAGGAATAACTTGTGAATTTTTTTCACCGAATATACAACCATCCGCAGGATGAGGCGCATAATCATCAGGGTTCACTTCAACAGAAATTTTCCATAACAGCTGCTTCCCCACATCATACCACATGTAAGATCTCATGTATCTGAGAAGAAGCCAGTTTTTGCTCTTCCAATAAGCCATTATACTCACAATACGGTCGACAGGAATTAGACTTTCTACTTGGAGAGGGATTATTATTTTAGTCCACATTTTATCAGAAATACCAGCATTATTCTCAATCATCCAAACAACAAAGGGTCTGCAACTTAAGAACAGTGATCCACTAAATGCAGCAACTAATGCCACGCATCCTATGTTGGCATCTGAGGGAGTTGGAATTTCTAGGTAAGTTTCAGTGGAAAGATCAAGGACTAGTATACATAACAAGTTTAAACTTATCTTGCGGACCAACCAATGCAATGCACTTTTCAGAAATACTCCACTCGAACAAATTGAGCAATCCCGAGGAACATCCTGAATCCTACGCCATGCTTCAGATTTCACCGAACATATGAATGTTTGATTGGGATCAACAATTTTCACAACCTTGTAATCATCATTAACTTCATCATAACCAAACCCAGTAATTGTAAAACGTAGAGAACATACGCCCTGAAATTTTTTACTAAGAAGTTCTTCAGAAAGACAAGGTAACTTCAAAGATTCACCAGTAAATGGATTCCAAATGACCCAATGCATCTTCTTCAAAATACTAGTAATCAAAATGAAGCCATTGCAACAAGGTTGATCATATGAAAAATCCCTTATACTCGGCACACCGCGGCCAACAGGAGGCTTCAATGTAGTAGTATACATCCATTCAACAGAACTTGGAGTCATCGGGTAAACCAAATTTTTCAGAGGAAATAAGTATACCTTTTTGGTTTCGTAGTCTTGGTGGATGATCCAACTATCATCACCAATCCCTCCGTCAACGTGTAGTTTAGCAAACTGAGGATCATCGATGATATCACGAAAGGTCTTGCAGACTGACCTGATTTGGTACAGGGAGTCTACAGGTACTCGACGGAGTATTTCACGATATGCATCTGTCGGAACGTCCGACATTTCCTTGCTGATTCTGAAAGAAAATGTAGTTTGTTAGTCACCACCTATTGACGAGAAGAAAATAAAATTGAATACAACTATACAAGCAGACACTTGCCAGAAAGAAACTTCACTGTAGAAACTTAGGATTTAGGTGAAGTGAAATATATAGGAGTAATCAACCTGTAAATGAAGAGTCTAGCCAGTTCCCAATGTATCTGAAACTGAATTCAGAGATTCAAGAAGACTGTCTCGGTTCTCAACAAAACTACTACTACTTCCTATGTTTTGGGATGATGAGCTAGTGAGTAGTGCAGGTGTGTCATTTATGACAGTACCAATAATTTGAAATACAACAACTGTCACTGCATATAGGGAAAACGAAAATTCATTTATGATCAACAGAACACACAGAATCATTTTAGTAAAGGTTTCCAGGAACGTTTGTTGAACCGCTGTTGTTAAAGTCGATTTCATAATGAGTATTCCTACAAATCTGTTCGAGGACTTAAATTCGATCGGTTTGGTATGCTGCAGCTATATGTTGTCAAGATCTTACAGTAGTTATCATTTATCAGGCTGCAACTAAGAGAAAAGAAACAAAACAAGGGCACAAATTTCCCGATGAATCTGCTGCTTTCCCTTGAGAATTCGAAAGAAATGTTCAATGATAACGTTGACAAATGAACATAAGCATAACAATAGTTTAGACTTTTACAGATTTAATCCAGGAGTAACTGTCAACAGATAAAAATCAAGAAATACGCAGACTACCTGATCGAATAGAGAACTCCATACTTAATAACCAGATAGAATTAGAAAGAAACGTTTGACATGAATAATAATGATGACAGATGCAGGAAAATGTAACGAGTACACTTAATGACTCCAAGATTCATGTATGGAAAACCTTCACTCTGACCATTTCAGCAGCATCCCTTTTCCTTTTTCTTTCTGATATCCCATCACCTATCTGCATACGATTCATACGAACAAGGCTAGCAGGAATAGCCTGGAAATTACTACCATAAGTACCGAACATAAACTCGTCAGCGTCAAACACATCATCATCTGGGTTGATTTCCACATGAACTTCCAAGAATTACTGCTTCTCCACATCATACCATGCTAGGTCTCCGAGATTGTATCTGAGAAGAAGCCAGTTTTTGCTCTTCCAATAAGCTACTATACTAATATCATTGGGAGAACCAAGCATCTGTTGTGGTCTTGAAACCATTATTTCAATCCACATTTTGTCATTAGGACCTGCATTATTCTCCAGCACACAAACAACAAACTTAGTTTCAGCAACTATGAACAGTGATCCACTAAATGCATGTAATGTCCAGCAGTCTGATCCCCCTATATATGTCCCTATGTGAGGGCACTGGAATTTTCCGGTAAGCTTCAATGTCAAGATCGAGAATAACTATACAACATGAATCATCACTTGCATCACGGAGTACCCAATGCAATGCACCATTCACATATGTTCCACTAAGGCCTCTATCAGACAAAATTTTGCAACCCTTTGGAAAATCCTCAATCCTAAGCCACGATTTAGAATTCACTGAACATATGTTTGACTGCCGTTTACAATTCTCACAACCTTATAATCAGCAGTCACGTCATCATATCCAAACCCTATACATTTCCCCGGAATATTGTCACAAGGAAGTTCCGTAAGATACGGTAACTTCAAAGACTCCCCAGTAAAAGGATTCCAAATTACCCAATGCACCGATTTCCAATTACTAGTAAACAAAATGAAGCCATTGCAAAAAAGATTATATCTAAAACTCCATATACTCGGCACATCACGACCGACAGGATGCTCCAATCTAGTAGTATTCATCCATTCAACACAATCAGCTGGTATCCTGGGGTAAACCAAATTTTTCAGAGGAAACAAGTAGGCCTTATTATGGATATTGAAGACTAGCTCAGGACTGGTAGCAAACTGAGGATCGTCAATGATATCACGCCATGACTTGCAGACCGACCTGAACCCGAGTATTTCATGAAAAGCATCCGTTGGAATGTCTGACATTTTCCCTGTTGATTTTAAATGAAAATGGAGTTTGCTAGTCACTATCGATTGATGAAAAACCATAAAATTGCATGTAAGCGCAGTCATTGACTATAGAAATAAACTTCACTGTATTTTGCCATCAATGAAGTGAAATTAACAAGAGTAACCTGGAAATTAGTATGAACAGTCTAACATGTTTCTCTTTCCTAGCTATCATATGCATCTCCCCTCATGCTCCATTGTCAATATACATTGTTCATTGTTCAATATTCACAAGACTTGACTGTACCGGATATTCGATTCTTTTCTTGTTTGTTGTTGTTAGTATATATGCTAATGATATGTTGTTCCTGTAGAAAAACGTTCTAGACCTAATCACTTGTTTTGTTTGACACTTTGACTATCAAAACAAGTGCACAAATTTTCTGATGAACCAGCTACATAGTATACGCAGCAGAATTTCAAAATGCTCATCTTACACTGATAACAATTATTTAATTGTAAATGCATAAAACTGTAATCGCACTTACACGAGAAGCAATTCCTGCTCCTGTTTAGCGGCTTCCGGTTCAAGCTTAGAGGCAGCTAGTTGCTCTTCCTCTGCCTCCTTCTCCAAGCAAGTCAATTCTTCAATGAACTCAGGACGACTATGGTATGTTTACTGCTCGAACAAGTCAAGCAGTATCCACAGGAATAATTAGTACTCTACTTCTAATATTTGGTGGATGTTTGAGTGAAGGTGTACATCAATGTGTAACCCTATTTATAACCGCACATATGAGAATTTGAATACCATATTAATAGAATAGAAGCTCAAATGGAAGTCGAAAATGACAAATCAATTCAAGAAGATACGGACCAAACCGTGTATATTGAATGCACAGGGCGTGTAACAAGTGCCTCTATTTGCGTTGGCGCACCAGTTCATTTTCTAGAGGCCAACGCTGACCTTAATATTGGTTGCACGGATCTTCTCGATCTGAACGATTGGGAACCTAGTTCTTCTGTGAATGAAGTGTTTCACAGGTAGAATAAAGGACTCACCTGTTTCAATTCTCTGTGTGCATTATCCAACCATCCCCAGTTTCAGTACCTTGTCCGGTTAAGCAAACTGAGGATCGTCAGTGATGCCATACCATGACCTGCACACAGACCGCATTTGGAACAGGGAAACCAGGGGCACACCGCAGCGTATTTCACAGAAAACTCCAGAGAATGATGCCACACCATGACTTGTTTAAGTTTAAATGAACATTGAAACAGTAAGGAAGTTCAAATGTACTCGTATTATACTAAAGATACTTTGTTTTAATAAATTCAAATGTAGAGACTGAAGAGGTCTCCGAGCTTCGTATGTAAACAAACAAGATCATGATAGGATAGCACCATAATTTTCCAACTCTCTATCAAGTATAAACTCAGAATTACAGTTGCAGCAATTGTTGGCATATCTACAAGTTAAACAAAATCGTCTTTATTTACCATTTTTCAGATAATTGGCAC
>JAYMSL010004950.1:0-10583 GCA_036897195.1 Plantago coronopus
TCATACCGATTGCACTTTTTCATTGTGTTTTCTACTGTAGCTTGAAACAGAAGAATTGCATGTGCCTGTATTTCTTAGAAGATACAAGATCTTGAGCGCGTTGAGTATTTGAGTGTGAGTGTCACACTCTTTTGTGTTGTTAGTGGTATTTTTCATCTTTGGTGGACTAATCGTGGTGTATAGAGCAGCTAAAGGGATTTTATGCTGGCAACATATATCTTTTCTTTTATAATTTTATGATCCTGCCCTGTACAAGTCAAAGAAATGCTTATCAATGTATGAATTGTATCTTGCAGGAGCAATGTTGTCACGGAGGACATAAGCAAGCTCTTTGTCAGGAAGCATTCAAGTGGATGAAGATTCCATTCAAGTGGATGAAGATTCTTCAGCTTTAGGTTTGGAAAAATTCTCACCACACCCTAGTTCAGTGTAGTTTTGACAGTTTATGAACGGAAACCTCGCATTTCTGTGATGAAAATGGAAAAAATCGTACTGCATAGAAGGGTAGAAATTTCTGTTTAGTAGGAGGAGATCTGTTTTTATTACTGGCATTTGATGTTAATGACTAGATGCTGCTTCAGTTATACGCATTAATGTCAATTACACGCAATCATTTTTTTTTTTTTTTTGAAATGATATGAAATGCACGCAATCATTCAGTTGATCAAGATTGAAGGAAATATTTATTTGTCAGAATACAATCATTCAATTAATCAAGATTAAAGAGGAGAGGATGAAAATTTTATTTGTCAGAATAGAATGTTTACAATATATTAAAAAATAATGAACAAATAATATCTCCCATCACAATCAGTTTTCCCTCACCAAGGGAAAGTAATGTACCTTACATAAACACTTAGAAATTAGAATGCCCTAATTTCAAACTGTACCCCAAATTTATGTCAAAACTTTGGAAAAGGAATTGAACTTCTTTAAGCCAGGTCTGGTCCAGTTGGTAATGGCTCATAGCCATCATGGTGGGTGACAGTCTTGGACATGGAAACTGGAATGCATTTCAGCACTACGGCAACAATTAAGCTTCCAGATCCAATCACAACGCTGATAATCCATAAGTTGTAACTCAATGGCACAGTACCAGCAAATGTGCCTAAAAATTCTACTATTATGGCTTGGAAAGTCACTGTGGAGACCATAATCATTATGAAAATCCAGCTGCTGAACATTCCCCGGAGAATGTTTATCTTCTCCATGTCCCGGCTGTTAATTTCGTTGAAAACCTGGTAAGATAGCACATTTTATATCTCAGTGGTAGTCTTTCTGCTTGTGCATGTTATATGATAATTAAGCATTTTATGAGGTTATTGCATCAGGAAACTTGTTGCATTTGATATTTATCTCAACTCAATTAATAGGAGGGCAAACAAACCCGAATATGGTATCATATAGTTATCCAGACACCCTTCCCTGTGCGAAAAATTACATAAACCTGGTAGATAGCATTCTGTAGAAAGTGATGATTAAACAGAGTGCTCTTATTGTTATTATTTATCCCCAGTATTGATATGGTATGATAAACACCCTTTCCTGTGGAAAAGTACATAAACCTGGTAGATAGCATTCTTCTAAAGTGATGATTAAACAGAGTGCTCTTGTTATTTTTGTTTTCCCTCAGTATTATTATTGTTTTTGGAGATTTTGTCATGATCTTATACTTCAAGATGCTCGTGTCATTTCCTGAATGCCAGGTTTTGGGTTTGCTGGGGGGGGGGGGGTGTAGTATCGATGCCCCTTACCTTAGGGAAAGTGTTTATATCATGGTGAATAGTACCTGGCAGAAAACAAATGTGTTGAATATCATGGTGTTGAGAATTGGTGTCGAGTCTGGACCATTGAGGCTCAATATCCGCTTTCCATCAAACTGGAGTATACCTAGCACAATCAACTGATAGATACTCTGACCAATTATATTTCTCCACATGACTCTGGTGATGAACTGAACGTTCCTCCCAACCGGTGGTTGCTTCATCAATCCATCATGTGGGGGTTCTGTGGCTAGGGCTAATGCACCAAGGGTGTCCATTATCATGTTCACCCATAGTAACTGCACAGCAGTGAGTGGTGCAGAACCTGTAGTTATGCATGAACTTCTTAGTCATTCTGATTTCATGCAATGTTTTATAGAAAATTCTTTCTGCAAACGCAGTCTACGAGTAACTCGTAGGTGCCTGCATGACAGTTATGCTAAAATGAGTGGACTTAGTGTACCTGATACACAGGCAGACACGAAGTTTGTCATGAGGGCAACTACGTTCACAGTAAGCTGAAACTGAACAAACTTCTGAATGTTGATGTAAACTGAGCGACCCCATTTCGCAACATTCACAATGGTGCTGAAATTGTCATCCATTATCACCACATCTGCACTTTCTTTTGCAACCTGAGATTATCAATACACTTTTAACTATCTGTCCTAGGAACCAAAATACTTTAGATTTTTACTAAATAAACTAACCTCGGTTCCAGCTATGCCCATGGCCAGTCCAATATCTGCTTCATGAAGAGCTGGAGCATCATTAGTCCCATCTCCAGTCACTGCTACAACTTCCTTCAAATCTCTCCTCAACATGGTAACTAACTTGTGCTTGTCCAAAGGCAACGATCGTGCCATAACCTGAAAAAACCCGAATTCTTTAGAGAATTCGTAGTAAAGTAGTCACTGTATAGACAAGGAATATCTTGCATGAATTTGTATCAAACCTGTAATCTGGGTATAATGTCCTTCATTTCTTCTAAACTTTTATCCCGAAATTCTGGCCCTTCCATAGCTATACCATCAGCAGTCAAGATTCCACATTCTCTTGCAATGGCCTTAGCAGTGTTGATATTATCACCTGTCACCATTCGCACGATAATTCCAGCATCTAGGCACATCTTAACAGCTTCTTTCACACCAGGACGAACCGGATCCTTAATCCCAACTATAGCAATGAGTGTAAGGTTGCTCTCTGGAATAGTTTCATCAGATTTATCCAAGTTCTTGAAAGCTATACAAAGGGTCCTCAAAGCATCACAGGCAAATCCATTGATAACCTCTGTCAGGTTGTTTCTCTTTTCTTCGGACATGGAACCCGATTCCCCTTCCTTCCCCACAATCTTATCGCACATGCCAAGTATAATCTCAGAAGCACCTTTAACAAACGCCCTACGGGCACCACCAGGTAGATCCACAATCACTCCCATCTTCTTCTTAGTTGAATTAAAAGGTTCGACTTTTATAACTTTACCCTCTTTACGCCCACCATTGAAATCTTTATTGAACAGCAGACCGAACTCCAACAATGCTGTTTCTGTTGGGGAGCCTATTATCTCTGTTTTGCCATTCTCACCATTTACAACTTCAGCCCCTGTATTGAAGAAGATCGCATTAACAAGCGTTTTCGTAACTTTTTCTGATACTTCAAGTACACTGCCAGGTTTGTTATTCTCAACCTGTTTAGCTTCTCCACATAACCAAACTTTTGTCACCACCATATGATTTGTAGTCAATGTTCCAGTTTTGTCAGTACAGATACATGTAGCAGAACCCATAGTCTCACAAGCAGAGAGATGCCTTACTAAAGCCTTATCACTCATCAGCTTCTTCATAGCAAAAGCAAGACTCAGTGTCACAGCTAAAGGCAATCCCTCAGGTACAGCCACCACCAGTATAGTCACAGCAATCGCGAAAAAGTTCAATAGGCTTAGAGCGTCACCAATCGCCCACTTTGCTATTTGACCGTGCATTGTCTTAACTACCAGATACCGTGCAGTCAGCACCAAAAAGGTCAAAATGGCAAATGCCAACCCGATCTTTCCAATAATCGTAGCAACCCCGTTCAACTTCACCTGCAACGGGGTCTCATCTTCACCTCCCTCACTAAGTGTAACCATCAATCTTCCCCATTCAGTTCTCATACCTACAGAAGTAACCAGCATCTTACCTGAACCATCTTGCACTTTTGTACCTGATAGGAGAAAAGGTGAGTCTTTATCCATGTTTACAGTCTCACTTTCACCTGACAAGCTCGACTCATCAACCGTCAAGCTGTACCCTGACACGAAAAGCCCGTCTGCTGGAACTTGATCGCCTATTGACAAGTTAACAATGTCTCCCACAACCAAATCGTATATCGAAACCTTCTGCCTATTTCCATTTCTTGTCACATGAACAACAATATTTTTTTTCTCTTTATCCAAATCCCTAAATTGCAAAGACTGCTTGTAATCACTGACAGCAGTAACTCCAACAACAAGAAAAATACACAAAATTATGCCAATGCCATCATACATGCCCTTAGGCCATCCTTCTGTGGCAATTCCAACACCTACAGAGACTACAGCACATACCATTAGGATTATAAGGGTTAAATCCTGCAATGCATCCCATACAAACATCCAGAAGGGTCTGGGAGGTTTCTCAGTGTACTGGTTTAAGCCGTATATTGTTTGCCTGATCGAAATCTCACTCGGAGATATTCCAGTTTCTAATGACACAGATAACTTCAGTGCAATTCCCTCTAGTCCACCATGGGCTTCTAGTCTCTTGAGATCATGTGAACGGTTCATCGCAGCAAGTTCGTCTGGATCAACATTGTATCCAGCTCGTCTGACCTCGTCAGATATCTTCTGATTATCTGTCCGGTGTACTGCTGCACTAACAAAGAAACATAGTTCAGAAAGAAACACTCTGCTAACAGAGTCACTGCTAATACAGCTTTAGATTGTAGAAGATAGTAATTGGTAAGATGGCGTACAATCGATGAAATGCAACGCAGCACGTTGCACGATCAAAGCTATTCGCATCTTCTCCTGCAGACACAGAATAAGTGTGTTTCATTAGCCAATTGTTATCTATGATCAAACTTGATCTGTTCCAGTATTACAATACATAACTTCACACATTTTATCCCAAGCTTTATGCCTAGTTGAAACCATCCCCAAACAAACACATTATCAGTCGTAGGACTACAGTTACGCGACCAGGCCGAGACACTCAGAAAGTTATACACCATGCTACTAGTACTCTACTGAGTTTTTTCTCAATATCTCATGCTCGGGTTCACTCTCTCCCGGAGATGGAAATACTTACATACACCAGGTCTAATAAATCAAACTAGATGATTGTAACACCATGTCTAGGAAACCTTCAATTAAATGCACTCACCCTCATTTTTCAAGTGACACGATTGTGATTCACATTACACAAGATCTACAACTTACTCATCGACCTGTTCGTTAACCAATCTCTTCCGTCTAGCAAGGTTTTGTTCAAATCGCCTGAAAATATCTAAATTGATCTGAACTTAATTTATCTAACTGAAACCTAACCTAAACTGAATACTGAATGAACCTGAACTTGACTTATTGCATATATAAATTGCAACTACGCACACATAAACTGAATTGAATGGACCTGAATTAAACTTAATAAAACTGAATTCAAGGTGAACTGAACACAGCGCAAATCAATTAATCATGGGGTCGCCCTAGAAACCTAGTCTTGCCTTGTCATGATGTGAGGAAGTAGTAGTCAGTACAGCTACAAAACCTAGGGTTGAAATCTACTCATCTTATCTACACCAAGTACTTTACATTTAACAACAAAAGACTCAAATTGATCCACAGATATTGAACTAGAAAGTCAAAGATCACAGACACAGACACAAGAGAAGACTTTGCCAGTTGCCACGTTCATTGATGCTTCTCCATGACATGAAAAGTACGGAACAGCTCAGAACAGAGACTTATCTACAGAGTTTGTTCAACTTGAAGAAAAATCACCAGAAACGCGTGAATTTAGTCTTACCATTCTCTGTTCTCATTGAATCTTGAAGAGGGGCATGAGTAGTTTGAACTGGAAATCCCCAGTTGAGAAACGAGGAATTAAAACGTACAGGTTTTTTCTGGTGTTCTTCTCAGTTTAACTAAAGAAACGTGACAGATTCTGAGTCCTAGGATTATTATTGTCTAGAAAAGAAATACAGTGCTAAAATAGCAGTCCTATTTCGTCTAAGACTCTTTTCATACCAAACAATTTTAAGTTATATCATATGCTATAATACAAAATATAACTCTTCTTTATTGTCATATAAGCACTTCGTTCTTTTATAGCAACTTTTGCGGTTGAGGTGACCATTTTCACATGATTAACTACAAATATTATATGTTTATGTTTAGTAATGTAAGAGTCATATAAGGGTTATTAATCAAACATTGGTTAAAGGTTCATATGCGGTATTTATAAGCAGCGCATGGGCCTGGATTTGGGGGTATTCATGTGTGAAAATTTCAAATGAGGTCCCAAGTAATAATGAAATAGAATAATAATTCTAATAACAATAATAATTGTTAAGAGATGTAATGCTACAAACTTTAAATGTTTAGTAATGCAAGAATAATGTAGGGGTATTATGCGAATCCTAACATAATGAAATTTATAAGCAGGATAAGGCTCTGAATTTCGAGAATCCTGCGTGTGAAAATTTCAAACGATCGAGGTCCCAAGTAATAATGAAATAGAATAATAATTCTAATAATTATAATTGTTAAGAAAAGTAACATATATAAAAAAGGAATACAGAATCAAAAATCAAACACAATACCATTGAAAGAGATATACTAATGTTCATCTGTTGCATGGGAAATGTACATATATATAATTTCATATTACGATTGTTCCACTAAAATATGGGGTCTTGAGCGGGCGGCTGCCCGCACGTATTACGACTGGTGTAATATGTAATGTTGATCACGTATTTCAAACAAAAGTTTGAAGGGAGATAATTCCAGTCCAAAGGCTATTGGATTCTTGTAACATAGACAACTTTGCATATCCAAGTATCACATGCATGATATATATATATATATATATATATATATATATATATATATAGGAGCTCATGAAGAAATGAACTTGAAGTAATTGTGGCTGACCTGGATCATGTAAAGTGCCATAACTCGCAGATTGTGTTTGATTTTGACAGTATATTTTCTGGCTCAGGTGTACTGAAAGCTCCTTATTATTTTTCCAATTGGATTAAGATACAAACTCAACTTTTCCTTTATATGAACAGGTTGTGCATGTGAATGTCCAGAAGACTAGAGTATGCAAGAAATGGCAGTGCAATTTACAAGAAATTACTTGCTGTTGAATAATAGCCCCTGACTATTACTCCTACCAGAATAACTTGTATTATAAGGCGTAGACGTCTCTCGAATATGAGAACGTACGTATCAAGTGGATGCGTGGTGGTACAGATTTAAGATGTATCTATCCGTTAGACTGTATACGAGTTTCGGGGTGCTTAAGGAGTGGGAAACTGTGGCCTGTGGGATCTAAGTTTTGTGCATTTAAAGATTGGTCTGCAGTTGTACTATATGTTCAAAATGTTCACATCTGGAAAGGTGATGGTGATACACTGATACTATTACATAAAACACTTAAGATTTGGTGATGGCAAAGGAGTATGAACCTGGATTCTGATGCGTTTACGTTCTGCCTCAGCACGCTTGGCAAGATCAGCGACCATACGAAAGCGTCGCCTGGGGTTCTTGACGAGCCAAACGGCTGATCGCCATCTCATTAGGGCCTCTTCGGAAGGCCTCTTCGCGTCCACGTCGAAATTCTGCTTCAGATACTCTTCCATGTCTTCTCCTGATGTCTGTTTCCAAGAATTGGAAGTTTAATAAAATGGAAGTAAACTGTATCTGTCTGAAAATGGAAATCTCAGTCTGATTGCGGAAGTATAGTCTAATGTCTGATGTATTCTACATAGTAGTAGTGCATCTTGGAAAGAAAATGTCAAAAGTCCGTATTAATAGGCTAATAATAGGAGCCACCAAGTATTTTGTTGTCAGCTTTGGCATACTCATACTAAGTCCAAATTGCACATGCACCCCCTGTATTTTGGCTCGTTCCCGGACAAATCCTCGTAAAATTACGCGAACATAACATGACTAACATCGGATGTATTAAACTATGTGTTGTATGTCAAACCGAGTTTAATAAGGTAATTGATAACTGATAAATCGGCTTATATTTCCAGAAGAATTGAAGCTACATGAACCATAATGTAGTTGTTTAAATCTGTAAGCTCATAGACCATAATCATTTACTCATAAGATTATTATGTAAATTCGTTTGAATTAAGTAACTATTCGAGTTTATTTCTTCAATTTCAATAAATAAATAGTTACTCACAACATTTTTCCTTGTTTTATATTCATAAAACTTACTCTTTTTTAACAATATTACAAATTTATTACCCTTATGTATGGCTGACGGTCCGCGAAAACCCAGCCGGACAATTGACAGATACCGGTTGGCCGAAATCTTACCAACATCTAACCCGGTTCACCCAAACCCAATCGAGTCGGGTCAGGCATCCGGAAACCGAACACCAGCCCTAGTTTACCACTACTGAAGTTCTGGAACGTATGAAACAGGCCAGAGATATACATTAACATTAGAGTCCTAGATGGGTCTGTTTCTTTTACAAAATTGTCAATTTTCAGTACTTGAAAAGTGCTCTAAAAGAACTAGGACTCTTATTTGACTTATCATGATCTGAGCTTTATAAATCTTGATTCATTCATTCCAGGCCTTCTCTTGTTCCAGATTCTCACAATGTCAATGACTATGGCCAACCCCTCTGGATCGGCACTGTCAGATGATTTGGTAGTTGGAATCATCAAACACTTGCCAGTCGAATCGTTGTTGCGGTTCTGGTACGTCTCGAAATCTTGGCGCAATCTGATCAAACGTTCTTGCTATAACAACGGTTACTACTCAATGAAGTGGAGAGTTTTGATGTATCTTTTGGGAACCCCATTGGTTCCTGTTGTTGTAGATGAAGATGGGGGTGGTACGCGCGTTCAGTACAAATTGATTGACAAGACTCGCCAGAATCCTGCGTCCGCCACTGCTCAAACTAAGAAGGAACGTAGTGTTAGAGATATGCTCATTGATCTGAGTCCTCCTAGCTAGCCCCTAAGGCTTGTTTTTCATAGATTCCATTTTTCTTTTTTTTGGTATTTTTAGTTATTGTTTACTTGTTTCTTGATTTTTAGTAGAGATTATATGAATTCAGTTTCTAGTTTTGGTAACAGTTCTATTCAAAGGACATGAAACCAGGACAGATTTCATTCAAAATTTCAGGAGCTGCAGATTAGAGAGTAAGATGTACGAACATTTACTAGTCGAACGACATTAAATAATGACTCGTATACAAACGTTTGATTGCGTAAGAGATGCAGTTCTAGTCTTTGCTGCAGATGGGCAGGGAATGCACATTGCAACATGTTGTGATTTCGGTACAAATCAATTGAAACGATTCGAAGTTGATGGAGGTTAAGCGGAGATTACATGCTCACATTTGCAGCATTTGCAAGGAGAGCTTAATCAGTTTATATTCGGGCAAATTACAAGCCGGTACCTCTTGAGAGACATACTTTCAAAAAGAGGCAAAATAGTGACAAGCATGATATTGACCACAAATGTACAAATTTTGATTGGAAATGTGTACATTTGGGGCACAACTGTGTTATAAATTGTGCAAAATGTACAGAATAATCTGTACATTTCCGTATACAGATTATTACTGTTTTGCCTTTATTTGTTAGGAACCGAAAGTAGTAGGACTTTTTTTGAAAGACTTTGCGTTGACCATCCTCTTATTATAATTTGCCCTTTATAATTTATATTCCACGTAGAAACTGTAGAAGTAGCCAAGTAGGCCTGTATATTGGTTCAATCTGCCAAAATCCAATTCTACAATTGGGTCCAAAATCCGGATCCGAACCCGTCAGCTTTAGCCCATGGGTTTCGGTTGCTTTAGAATATATTGAGCCTGTAATTCTCTCAGAATATTGGGCCTGGATGGACCAACCACTTGTAACACCCATCTTCAAGTAGAGTTGATTTTCAGTTTAACGCTAAAAATATCAAATATTAAAAAGTCCACACACATATAACATCAAATATTAAAAAAATCAAATCACTAAAAATATCAAACTTAAAAAAGTAAAACACTACCCATTTACTTAATAATAAACTCCCAGAGCTGTCACTAAAACACCAGGGAAAAAAGTCGGCCGATCAGTTTTACCAGGCCAATTCAACCAGAAAACTGGCCTGACCACGCTGTTTCAATAAAAAACGGTCTGACAAATCCGGTCAAACAAAAAAACTTGGTTTGCTTGCCCGCGGTCAGAGCAACGAAAACGGATTTTTCTAAGTAGCAGGAAAATGCAGACTTTCCCAATAATTAGTGCTTCAAGTAACCGTCCAACTTTCTTCCATGGGTTCTTGGTTTAGTTTCGGATTGAGCCTGTACATACCTGGTCCATTGGTAGCAGGGACGGATTCATGATTCAAATTTAGCCTATAACAAATGTATTTTTAAAATTTTACGGGGACGGACGACCCTATATGCCTCCTCACTCTCTCTGCCTCTGATTGGCAGGCCAAATTTCACCGGTTAATGTTATACGAAATTACAAATGGTTAAAGTCATAATCAAAGTCTACGAATTTTTAAATAATATATCAGGAAAAAATCTGTTTTTAATCACCTGTGAGATGTC
>JAYMSL010004951.1:0-10579 GCA_036897195.1 Plantago coronopus
TAAGAGGAAAAGCGAAAATCGATAATTGTTTCTAATTTTCCTTCGAAGTGACTCGAACCTCCCTTGAACCTCAATCTGTTGGTTAGAGTTGAAGCGTATTACCAACCGAGTTATGCTTCGCTGTCCCATGATGCCACTAGTTATACAAATATTTATAATATTGTGCACCGTTAATTTATTTAAGAATTTAATTATTAATTCATGTGACACCGTTCAGTTCGTCTAAAAACATCTGAATTACACGAACTTGAATTTAATTTCAAATATATTGGCGGAACATTTCAAATCATTGCGAGTTTATATGATAACCATTGAAAGGTGTATTTTGGCTCGTTTTTTTAGTCGATGCGATGGTTACACTACATCCCATTACAATCGTTCGACAAATTTCTAAACAAATATTCGTCAAGTCTTAATACAAAGAAAATAATCATCCATTTCGGGATATCACTAATGACGGAGATCGAACCCTCTTGAACCCGGATGTCTCAACTAGCATTCAACTACATATGCTTTGATGGATGGTAGTTAGCACTAGGCTATAAAAATACAAATGCTCTTAATATAGTAACTATTAATCTCGATTTATCATGTGAAATTTCTGCATAGTGATAAAAACTAGTAACAAAGTTCATTTTAATGGCTCTGGAAGCAAAGAACAAGAAAATCAAGGTTCATTCCATTCACATATTTTCATGTAAAGGTCTCACCTATGTGCAATAAGGCACAGTAAATTCAGCTGAGGTACACACACCATTTGGATCCCTCCCAGTTGCAAAAAGTCACCAAAATACACCTTTCGTACATAAACGGAAAACAGAACACAAAGCACCACCAGTGATTACAACGAACAGCCAAAAGGCAATAGCAGTTTCAATCCGTGCATGAGAAACAGAGACAACTCAAGTTCTTATAGCAACAGACAAGCACAGACTGGGCTGCTGTATGATAAATTTATTCCACAACATGCAAGTTGTGAAAAAAACAATAACAGAGTTTTCTGGCAACCACAAAACGAGATGTTTCAGTTACCTAACAAGCTCTTGAACTTTGTAATGCACTCCAATGCAAGCTTGAAAGCGCTGTCTTCCAAGCCTATGGTTAGTCTGCAGTAGCCAGGAATGCCAGTCCATGCTGCACTGTTGATGCACAAACCAGTGCTCTTCAACAAAGCCTCTCTGATGTTGGAGTCATCAATAGTGATTTTACTGGTAGTGGCACCTTCGCTTATCGTGATGGTCTTGCCTAGATATGCAGATGGCTTTGCTACAACGGAAACACCAGACTGACAATCCAAGACCTCCCAACCACAGGTTTCAAGTGTCTAGTGACATGAATGGAATGGTCAGAAAATGTAATGTGCAGTATAGTATTGAAGTTTGGAACTATAACATGAGTATTTCATTAGACTTAAGTATCACTGGAATTAAACCATGTAAACGGTAAACTTCAAGTAGCTACTTAATTTTCTGAAAACAAACTTCACACGACAAATGAACAAGTTCTTTAGGCATTTACATATTCGGCTGAGCAGCCAGTTTCCTCATTACAAAAAGGGGATACGGGTTTGAACCCGCAGACCCCACGTGTTATAGAAATTCCAGCAAATCCAAATTTTTGATTTTGGTAGCAAAATTTTATTCTAACATCCAGGAACCATTTTATTTTTATAGCATAGGCAAATTGTTGTATTTCCATGAATTTTGAAACACTATATTTCAAGTTTCAACCAGAACCTTTTTCTTTATCATTTTAAACATTGTAATACTATATAGAAAAAAGGAGCCTTAGGAACTTTTCTTTTTTTTTCAAAAAACATCAGGGGATGATGGCATTAACAGACACAATTAAAATCTCCATTCAATTGGGAATGAACAAAAAAAAAGTGCAGATGCATGGTTTACCTGCTTCAGCTGTTTAAATCTGTTTCCTAGAGTTTGTGTCTGTTCTGCTATAGCACTCAACAGTTCACCTGTCTCGTTTTCTCTTAGATCCAGCAATTTCTTCACGGTATATCTAATAGTGCTATGAGGTTTGTTCAAACCAGCAAAGCTGTGGAATGATTCAACCAAAGAAGGATCGCTCATGAGCAAAAATCCAAATTTAAGGCCACTCGTCAGCGTCTTAAAGAACATTCCACCAAGTAGAGAGACACAGAAATCTGCATTACTAGATGAAATCTTCTCCAGAATAGATCCCAACTTCCAGCCATCGAAGCCCTTGGAGTTGAATTCCACCCCAGAGAAGGAAGTGTCCAAAATAACCCTTGCTCCAGATTTAGCGCACACAGATAACAATGTGCTTATTTCATCATTACTGTAAACCAAGCCGGTCGGATTCACAGTAGGACCGCAAATATAAACCCATGGCTTCTTAACATTCACCAATGCACCTGAAAGTGTTTGTTCCGTTAGCTTGTATCCTGCATCAGAACTGGTTGGAATGTCAACGATTTTCGCTTTCAAGAATTTTGCCGCAGATACGTAGTTTCCATTGGTACCACTAGGAAAGCAGAGTGTACCACCCTCCTGAATGCAGCAGAGTACCAACTTGGTGAAAAGCACCTTTGGACAGTCTGCATATATGAATTCCGTGTTGCTACTAGATTGATATCCATAACTGGAGTTCACCAAACGTTTAATACCACTCATTACATCACTTTCAGATTCCGATATGTTCTGCCTTGCGAAACTCTCGAAAATTGCAGCCTTGACTGGTGTTGTTATGGGCAGAAAGCTTTGGTCGACATCCATATGAATGAGGGAAGAATCGTCAGATTCATTAATAGCCAACTCCGCGTGATCAAGTAATGATATAGTGGAACTGGCAAAACCATTCGCCTCGATATTTCTTGTCGTCTCACTAGTTCTCTGATGATAGCAGTAAAGAAGATGTTGAATTATCAAGTATCAAGAAAATTATAAATACCTAGTGAAGAATGCATTGATATAAGTTCTTACAGCATTAATTATATACATTCACACTGTGGACATATTATGTTACAGGAAAACTCTCTTGTAAAAGTAAGTATAACTGGAATTGGAATGAAACACATGCCCCAAAATTTATAAGTTGGAAAATCAGTAGGTCAAAACTCTGATTTTGGTTAAAGGCATTGCAGAGTTTAAAGTGTTTCAGTTTGCACTTTGCAGGCATTACAGATTCAGAGATCAATAACCGGCTAATAATAGCTACAGGAACAACCCTTGTCTTCCTTGCTGACCACTATTGGATGAATCCAGTTGCTTATGAAGAGCCACCCCTTCTATACTAACTCCCATAACTTTATCCTAACTTCCCACTAACAGACTAGATTAAAACAGAGAAATGAGCAACCACGACAGGAACTGGGCAGTTAATTGAATTTAGGATCAAACTAACCTGTGAAGGTGGACGGCGATCAGCAAGTTGAAATGATAGAAGCTCGTGGAAAAGAACACCATAGTAATACTGACTAATTATTGCAGTATTTCCTTGTAAAAGCTCGACAGTCTTGCACAGAGCTTTAAACATTCCCTCCTCTTCGGATATCACAAATGCCACTTCCAAATCTTTATAAACCTGATTCCAAAGGCGAAACATCAGAAGAGTGTAAAACAAGGGGAAAACTTTAAGCATCTAACAAAAGCTTATCAACAGCTCTTACTCACACCACCGAGGTACCGAGAGCTTAAGCACACTTGCATCACTAAATGTGGGGAAATAAATATACGTAGAAGTGTGAAGATACCTGATTTTTCAGTAAACCACAAACAATCGATGCATGTGGAGGTAAAGGATTTCCTGCGAGATACTTGAGAACTCCATTAGTGCTTGGAAGGCTAGATAGCTCAAAGTGATCTGATATATCCAGAAACAACCGAGATCCAATTTCTCTGGTGATATCCAAAAGATGTTCAAATGCTGAACTAGTAACTGACTCGAAATGAGCTATCCCAGTGACCACCACCTCTGGCTTCAACTTTTTTATAAGCTCTATCATCAAATCTGACTGGCGAGGCGCCTCAACGACAGTTATGACTCCCTCCAAATTCTTACTAGATTCTGACTTCTGAAAAATAAAGTAAACAACACACAGAATGAGAGCCTGGCACGAGTCAAGACTTAGAATTCACTACAATGTCCGCATTTTCCCAGAAGCTGAGAACCTAACTAAGCAGATAAGAGTTGTTGAGCCAAAAGTTTAGAGTCCATCCCGGAAACAGAAAAAAACTGGGATAGACAATGGATAATGGATCCTTATGATAGCAGGTGACTAGGTGAGTACATTATAAAGTTCCAGAAGTTTTTTTTTTACTGACTTGTACCGTCAATCTAGAGAGATTATAAATATTTCAGATCAATTCCATCTTTTATGTTCCCAATTTATGCAGCGAGGTTTCGAACAATTCCAACAGGGGTCCAACAATTTTCAGGATACTAGAATGTAGATCTTAGTGTTCTGATACAAAAAGAAAAAAAAAAAAAAAAAAGAAGAAGAAGAAGAAGCCAAAACTAGAATGTCAACTGCTGATTCAACTGACTATCACATTAGCATACCTCAATATTTAGGGATGTCAACCATTCTCTGGGTAAATGTCGAGATAATTGTTCATCTACAATGGCAAGACGTGGTGACAACAGCCGCAGAGCACTTTCAATGGCCACAGTCCTCGAAGGAAACACAACAACATTCTAGCAAAATAAAAAATGACAAATCAGATATATATCGGCAGTTCAGTTTGCTATGAATGATGTAGTTACAACTTACAAGTAATCACTGAGATGAAAGAAATAATTAATGTTAACATCCACATGAAAGTATTACCGAGAAAAAGAATTTTGTAGCAACTTGTGCCCCATTATAGAATCAGATTATTAGGTTCAACACATCCCAAAAAGAAAAAAGAAAGCAATTAGAAACCTAAATAGATAACTAAACTTAACTTCTTTTATAACAGAATAGCATTAGTCATGTTCACGGTGCTTAGGCCAGACTATTTAGAAAAATAATGGCTATTCTTTACAATCCATTTTGCTATCCTGAAGTAAGGGAAACACAAACATAAGAGGGCATTGTCTTCTTGGAAACCAAAAACCAAGGACTTCATATACAGTACTATGGTCTATCCTTGACCAAGGAGGCGTCGCACACATGACTGTAGTATCAATTTTACACCATGGATTGACTGATGAATAATGAGTTATATATTTGCTTTTCATTTTGTAAAATTTAAAATATGTGCCCCCCCCCCCCCTTTCCCTCATGATCAAGGCACTATACGGACTCCAAGATGCCTAACCATTTCAATAATTTGATTATTAAAATTTAAAAGTAAAAGTAAACAAATGAAGTTTACCATAGCCTCATATCAACCTGTTACAATTATTAGAGGCTGTAGGTGAGTTTTGTATGCTTCACAAAGGGAAATTGAGAAGCATTGAAGTTTAGTAACCTTTAATTTTTGCATACCATATGCATCCCCAAACTAGCAAAAAAAATTTGTTGGGTCATTTTAATCAAAAGACAATCAATATAGAACAAATCATAGGTGGACTAGCATATTAACTGACTTCTTACATCTTATACCACTAAACAGATGAAAGTAAACATGTTTCATTGACCTGTTTCTGGCTTTCTACTGAATGTACTGTCTTTCTTGCTCTATACAAATGTCCCAAACTAACAATTGCCTCAGGCTATAACATTTGAAGAATTATAGAGAACAACAGAGATTGAGTAAACAGAATATGAGGTTTATTTAAGTACCATGTAATGCAGAAAAGAAGACATAAATAGAGCTCAAAACAGTGTTCCTTACATCTGCAGTGAGGGGAACGTGATGGTATGTTCTCATAAATCCAGCAATAAGACTACGGAATCTTCTGCTTCCAGCTGGTGGTTCATAAGGGAAAAATGACAGCTCCTTTAAAACATTTGCAAGATAGGCTAGGAACGGTATCTTCTCATCTGCTACAGCGTCATCGTCGAATGACAAGTCTAAAGAGCTGCTTATATCTTGGAATCCATTTCTGAGAAACTCAAATATCTTTTTAACCTGCCAAATTAGATGCGTCAGCATATAGCTCACTAGTCCTCTCAAAATGATTGACATTCTTGTCTTTCTGAGTGGTTTCATACACTATAAATTAGTATGCACATGGTGGAACTTTGTACCTGATTTGGTTGACGGAGTTGACAACTAAAAACAGACAATGCATGAGAAATGCGACCACCGGATTTGGCATAGGCCCATGCTGTTCGAGCACAAATTGGTTGGTCTCCAACAAGCCCCATGAAGAACTCAAAACGATGTGGACTATTCTTTTCAATCTCAACCAATGCTGTAATGTCAGTGTCAGCAGCCTGCAGAAAAGGGATTTTTTTTCCTTCAGAATATACACTTTTCCAGAAAATAAATATTTGTTACACTAAAGCGGAACCTGAAGAATTTTTGTCTGCCAAAGCTTGTTAACACGAAGACCGCGGCGTTCAAACACACGTTTGCAAACAGTTTGCCCAGGGCGACCTCCCATATTAAAGATCATAATCCCCAGAGGTTTTATAACAGATATCCCTTCTTCGACGGCTCTGGCAATTAGGCCTAAGCCAAACTGGTCCTCAACAAATCCCTAAACAGAAAAAGAATAAAACTTACTGGGATTTCCTCTTGCATAGAAACTGAGAGAAGTACAAAAATGCAACACTATATAATGAATACCAGTTGTAACAGGAAAGAGAAAAAGTGAATGGCCAAATGGTATCAACAGAATAACTTCAGCAAGTGAAGATAAACTGACTAAGTCAAGCAAACTAGTATTTAGACTAGGATGCATGGAAATGAATGACTACAGTATGCATATCAGTTATTAGAAAACTGGAAACATGTGGAAGCATAAGACGTATACCAGTGATGAACGCTTCCCTGGAGAGAAGTATCTATTTAGCAAAAGCAATTTTATTCCTCATGTAATACATTTTTATTCAATTATATAATCATCTATGCTTCGTCCATATTCAGATGATTACTATTAAGAAGATTGAGACTCCTGATAAGCTGTCAGTATATTTGCTTTCACAAACACAATAGTAGCCAGCTACAAGCTTATTAAAAAAGCATAACATAACAAAAAAATTTGGAGATGGGGTCAATATAGATAAAATATTAATAGACGACAAAGATCTAAGACATCAGGTGGAACGATCATAGCCCGTAAGTTATGTGTGTGTCTGTGTGATGAAAAACAGAATAACGATGTGAAGCTTATTAAACTTAGAGTTCAGATGCTAATTATGCTAACCTCATGAGCGTATGTAATGTATAATGGAAGTTATTATGGGAAACAACCTGAAGAGCACAGTAGTTACTCAGATCATGTAAGAATTCTTCACTTGCATCTTCCTTGATCATTTTAGACATTGCGTCTGGATTAGGATTCAGAATCTGAATATTAAACATATATATATACATTAGAAACTCATTATGTCATATGCTTTGAAGAACAACTTTATTGCCATAAGAGACTAATTTGACTGTATTATTATTCACCACAGCAACTATTTCATGCAATAATGAAAATTACCTGTGGTATACATCCAACAATTCGCTCTAATTCTATCTGATTATCGCGGCAATAAGAGAGCAAATCAGATTCGTAAAACTCAACCCTGTCTAGTAAACTCTTTTTGTCACTGTCATATATGAGCTGCCCATTTTCATCCAATGCGTTCAAATACAGATTTATCCAAGAAATCTTCACCGCCCTTGGATTTATATCAAGTCCATATACCTGACAAGTGGTGTTTAATAGTATTACTAAATAATGTTATATGTAAAGTCTTAATAGAATCTTAACCCCAAGCAAACATAAAATGACGATCATAACATAAAGTGACCTTTAGGGGTGACCACTTCTCCGCAATTGCAATGGATATCCAACCATTTCCACAACCAAGCTCAGCTACAGTTCTGTCCTTAAATATAGAGTCAGGGTGTCTGTTGAGTCCCTCATAGAAAGTGAAGGACCAATCCTCCGGGACAAAAATACTAGGTATCACCATCATTGTGAGTTTTTTCCTTTTCTGAAACCCTGTCATATACGTTAAAAGATCATATGTGATACACCAGTTTAATACAAGACAAATCAGAACAAAAAAAACAAGAAAGTTGGAGATTAACAAATAAATTAACTCGTTTACAAATCTGCTGATCAATGGGTAAAACAATGAAAATTGATAATGCAGACATCGTTCAGCTGTGTCAAAAGTATAAACCCGAACATATTAAGGTCTTGTCTTCTAATTAATTGGTTTCACAAATATAGCAGTATTGTTATACTTGTTTGGGTTGGATTTGAAGAGCTTTTGTACTTGATCTTTAAATTTAAATTCTCATAAAAAAGCAGTTTTTGGTTTGTCGGTCATTTTGTTTACTATGAAAAGAGTGATCGAGCAGTGGATGCACCATAAGTTGCAGGTCAACATCATATCTGATGGGTCTGGGAAACTGGAAGACGACGAAAAAAATGCAAATCCAAACAAGCTATTCACAGTCTTCCTTTTTCATTTCGGCACCTGTCTCTGATGTGCAAGAAACAAAATCAGAGAGCTCGACCAGCTCCGCAGAGCCTAGTTAACATCACTTCATGGACTATGATAATCGATTCTGTAGACACATTATCACTAAATGTTCACCACTCACAAGGTAGATCCATTTAAATGATGCCATACCCATACAAAAATCTATAAATTCAGGTCACCAGGTAACTAGAAACTAATTCGAGGCAGTGTACCAATTTACTTCGTCTACCAGCTAACCAAGCAAGGCCAAGCCAAAACAACCAACGAAGCATTAAGAACTCCATAAATGAAAACAAAACATGCACTGCCCAATTCTAATCAGCATTACTCCATAGTCCATTCCAATAAAAAGTAGTATGCATGTTTTGATTCAGCAAAATTCCAAAACCACTGCCAGAGTACTGATGTTGACAGCGACATCCATTTCAGCCATTTTCCTCCTCAAACCTCGGATTATCAAACACAATACACAAACTAATCTACTCAAGAATAATTTCGCCCAAATCACCACATCTACCAAAACAGTATACATACAGCTCTACAATACGCTACAAAAATAAAACTGTACATACAAATGACGATACGTATACTGAGAAGTCGTAGAAATGATTTATACCTTCGTATTGTTCCAGATAGATGTCCGTGATTTGGAAATGGTAAGTCTCGAGACACTTGTCGGAATCTTCCTTCGAGATGAAGTGTTTTTGGAGGTCCGACAGGAAGATCCGAGCATCGGCTCGGGTTTTGGGATCCTCCAGGCGCTCGAGGAGTGATCGGAGAGCACTGTATGCTGCATCGCCGGACTGTTTACACTGATTCAGAAACTCCTCCATTGTCAATTTCTTACTGGGGAATCTGTATTTTTCTTCTGAGGCGAAATCACAGTGACAGTGTAATTGTGGCGAATGAGAAGATGAAGCTGAGGATGGGTGTATTTATAAGTGTACTAATTGGTTGTTGCTACGATGGAAAATATAAAAGGCTTAATAGATCTTGCATACAAGAAACAGACGATTGTTGGGCTGGAGACGTCCATTTTGTTGCACAATAAGCCCAACTACATCAGCAGGCCCAAATACTACATTCTGCTGATTATTTATCAAAGTGGGATACATGCCTATAGCATAGGTGTAAAAGGCTACTTGTCTCCTACCTCTATTTTTTTATCTTTCAATTGTTCTTGTCTTTCCAATTTATTTCTTCTCCACTCTCTTCATTACAACCAAAATTGGAGGTGCAGATATTGTAGTGGTGGTGGTGGCGGCGAGAGTTGAGTCGGGAACGGAGTAACGGGATGGTGTGGTGGAAGCCGGGTACCGCGATGAAGAGCGGTGGCGGAGTTGGAGATGGGAGAAGAGAGAAGATATAGTGGAGTGGAAGTGGAGATGGCGCGCTACTGTCGGATGTCAGATTTTATGCCATATTCAAGTTCTACAAGAATGATTCATTGTTTATCATGGTAACTGTCTGTACAAGTTTGACATATCATCGCATCAGTTTGTCTCAATTCGGTACATGAGTGTCATCAGTTCGTACCAGTTTAGTACATCAGTGTCAACAGTTTGTTTAAAGAAAATAAACATGTACTCTCACTTTATCTGAAATAATATAATTTCAACACAACATAATGACCGCCTTACAGTGTCTTTGCCGTCGACATGTATTACAGTCCGTTTAGGGTGTGATTTGGCTTTTTGCTCGGGACTTAATTACGGCTCAGGGTTTAGGATAGGGTGTGATCTCTAGTGTCCAGAGCTTAATTATGGCTCAGGGTCTAGGATATGATCCAGAGCAATATGTTAAACCATGATCCTTGATTAAGTCCGTAACACCCGGGATTTATGTTACCAGTATCCGAAACAGAATAACTTTATATCCCAGTGCTTCGCAGATAACTGCCACACGGAATACAGTTAACTTGTGATTGTGAGCTGCCACCAGTACAAAATCTGTAAAACTATAGGCATCTTGTTTCTAATATTTCCTGCCCGGTTTGCAGGTCACTGGGATTGCAGTTTT
>JAYMSL010004952.1:0-10578 GCA_036897195.1 Plantago coronopus
CCTATTTTACTCCTCAGCTCTTGACCGAATCAGCTCCAGAACTTGGGCAAGACTAGTGGTGTTTCTAACTTTTTTGGTCGAATTCGGATTTTCGAAAATAAATGTATAATGAATGTCAACAAAGCACGCACGTAATTGATTTGAAAACCTACTCGAACTAATTTTTACGAAGAAATATTCGTATCAAGAACAAAGCAGCAAAACTGAGTTGAAAAGAGCTGCTGAAGTAATGAAACAAGCACAAGACAAAGAAATGAAGAATGATGAACTGCTGGATACATCAATAGAAGACTGCAGTGAAGAAGAAGTCTTGATACACTTCAGCAACATTTCATATAACTTGAAGATAGAGCAGGGTTACTAACTTTAGGATAGTTTGTTCCAGCTTTTTCCAGACTATTCTGTAACTGCATTTCCCTCCTTTTCCTAGCTTTCTTAGTAAGCTAACTGCTGTATAAATACTCCTACATTTTGTGAATATACTAACACGCATTTATTTACATCCTCTCTTAACTCATGAATGCGCAAACTCTGTTATGGTATCTAGAGCAAGGCTTCGACCTTTCGCTTTGATTTACAGTTACAGAAGATCGTCTTATTGATTCAATCGTTGATTTTGTTCAATAGCTTGATTGATTTCATTTTAGATCTCTGTTTTCTGTGGTTTTTTAGTGTTCGATTGCTTAATTCTTCAGCAAATCGTCGATTTCATTTGATTTTCTGTCAGTTTTCTGAAATTTGTAACTGTTTTCTTCGATCTAATGGCGGAGAATGTTGTTGTTGCTAATGAGACAGAAAGGCAAGAGGAAGAGTATGTTCAACATAATGAACAGAACTCTCCTCACATTGATCGCAGTTCAGAGCGGAGTCCTCGAATTCCGAGATCGATTGAAAATCCGGAGGAGGATCCGTACAATCCTGCTAGTGTTTATTTTGTTTCTCATACTGAAACTATGGTTTCTGTAGCAGTTAAGCCTCCATTGAAAGGACCTAACTACCTTACTTGGAAGAGAATTATGTGGCGTTCTATCTCTGTGAAGAATAAGATAGGTTTCATAGATGGATCGATTGTTATGCCAGGTTTGGATTCCAAACTATATCGACCTTGGTGGAGGTGCAACAATATCGTTCTGTCTTGGCTGCTTAATTCACTCACTGAGGAAATACGCACATCTGTTATGTTCAGTGACATAGCAAAGGAAGTTTGGGATAAAATCTGCATCAGGTATTCTCAACCTGATAATATGAGGATTTATCAAATTCAATTGGCTATTAGCACTCTTGTTCAAGGCATAAACTCTGTTGATGCTTATTTTACTCAGTTGACTAGTTTGTGGGAAGAATTACATGTCTATAGGCCAATCTCTGCTGAAACTGCTAAGTATGCTGAAACAGACATGGTATTTCAATTTCTGATGGGATTAAGTGAGTATTATGATCATACTAGGAGTCAGATACTCATGATGAATCCTATTCCAGGATTAGATCAAGCTTATTCTCTTGTTATTCAAGCTGAACAACAGAGAGACACTAAGATGAATGTGAGTGTGAACACTTCTGAGAATGCTACTTTTGCTTTGAAGAGTAAAAGGAAGGGTAAAGCTCACTGTGATAACTGTCATTTGGATGGTCATACAATAGATCGATGCTATAAGCTCATAGGCTATCCAGAAGGTTTTCAGTCTTCTAAAAAGCCTGCTTACAATAAGCAAAGTGTCACACAAGTTTATCAACCAAATAAGGCTATTGTTGGTAACTAGAGACCTCAGCAAGCTTATGCTAACAATGTTAGCACTAATGAGATGCTGCAGCAAAGGATTAAAACCACTATGCATGGCCTTATGAAGATGGTTGATCAATCTACTTATGCTGGTGAACCTTCTGGTCAAGCTGTGGATTGTAACAATGCTGATTGCTTAGGTGTTGCTGATGATAACCAAATGGATCATGATGATCCTGCAGTTACTTACAATACTTTGGCAGGTATTGTTTGTACTCTTTCAAATCCTTTGGTTAACAATATCATCTCTACCTTACATGATTGTTTCATTTTAGATTCTGGAGCTACTGATCATGTAGTATGTTCTACACACTTCTTCATTGAGTCATCTGTTAGACATATTAACACATTTGTGCAGTTACCAGACAAGAGAAACATTAAAGTATCTCTTACTGGTTCTGTCAAGCTTAGTGACTTTCTTACTTTACATAATGTGTTGTATGTACCAGTGTTTGGAGTTAATCTCATGTCTGTGTGTAAAATCCTAGATGAAGATGTTTTCAACTTTGATTTTACTAAGACACTGGTATCTCTGCAGGAGGTTTCTTCAGGGACAAAGATTGGTCTCGCTGAGAGATTCAAATCTCTGTTCATCATTCCTTATCCATTATCTACTGCTTCAAATAAAGCTGTTTCTGCTATTGTCAAGACTGTTACTCTACATGATCAACACACTATGTTGTGGCATAACAGATTGGGACATCCTTCTTTTCAGAAGATGCATTTAATCCCTTCTTTAGGTTTGAACTGTAAAGAGTCACATGATTGTACAATATGCATTGAAGCAAAGATGAAGAAGCTTCCATTTCCTGTTAGTACTAGTGTTACTCATTCTGTGTTTGAACTTGTTCACTTTGATGTATGGGGACCATATAAACAATCATCTGTAAATGGTCACCATTATTTTTTGACAATAGTTGATGATTTCAGCAAGTATACATGGATTCATTTGTTCAAAAACAAGACAGAGGTGAAGCACATTATGATGCAATTCATTGCTATGGTTAAGACTCAGTATGATAAGATCATTAAAGTCATTAGAACTGACAATGGAACTGAGTTTAACATTGCTGATTATATTCTTCCTTTGGGTATCATTCACCAGAAAAGTTGTGTGTATACACCACAACAAAATGGTGTAGTTGAAAGGAAACATCAACATTTGTTAAATGTTGCCAGAGCATTGATGTTTCAATCTTGCTTACCTCTCAAGTTTTGGGGAGAAGCTGTTCTAACAGCTTGCTATCTCATTAATAGAATGCCAACTCCAACTTTGAATAATCAGAGCCCTTTCTTTCAATTCTATCAAAAAGATCCAGATTATTCACAGTTAAGAGTGTTTGGCTGTTTGAGTTATGCACTTACACCTGCAGTTCACAGAACAAAGTTTGATTTAAGAGGTGAACCATGTGTGTTTGTTGGTTATCCACCTCATATCAAAGGGTATAAGCTGTATAATCTCAAAACTCACAAGATTTTGATCACAAGACATGCTAGGTTCTTGGAAACTCAGTTTCCTTTCTGTAAAGAACTTGTAGTATCTTCTGGTACTGGTGTGACTGACACTTGTGAAGAACATGACATGATTCCTGATGATTATGTTTTTACACCTTCAGACTCTTCTCAAGTTATTCATTCTCCAGCTACTACTCCATCACCTGTTTCTGTGAGACAAGTTGAATCTTCTCAACAAGCTTCACCATCTTCCAGTTCTGCAGGTCAAGAACACATGGATGTTCATTCTTCAGGAACTTCCTCCTTACCAGATACTCTGGAACTCTCTGCTGACTCTACTTCACCTGTTCTCAGGCGTTCCACCCGATCTCGGCAACCGTCTACTCGGTTACAAGGATTTTATTACAATATTCTTCACAATATTGACATTGGTTCTTCACACACTAGATATCCAATATCTGACTTTGTGTGCTATGATCATTTGTCTCCCAGTTCTAGACTTTTTGCTCTGAATCTTATGATTCATCCTGATCCAAAATCTTATCATGATGCAGTCCAATTTTCTCATTGGCGAGATGCAATGCAAACTGAAATAGATGCATTACAAGCCAATCATACTTGGACTGAGGTTCCTTTGCCTCCAGGTCATGTACCTGTTGGATGCCGTTTTGTTTACAAAACTAAACTGAAATCTGATGGCTCAATTGACAAGTACAAAGCCAGATTGGTGGCTAAAGGTTATTCTCAAAAATATGGTTTGGATTATGTTGAGACTTTTAGTCCTGTTGCTAAACTTACCACAGTTCGCATTTTCTTAGCCTTGGTTGCTGCTAATAACTGGAAGTGTGAGCAAATGGATGTTGCTAATGCTTTCATCAATGGTGATTTGGATGAAATCATTTATATGTCTCCACCACCTGGTTACTTGTTTCAGGGGGAGCATGATCAGAACAAACAACAGAACATGGTGTTGAAATTGAATAAATCTCTTTATGGTTTGAAACAAGCTTCCAGGCAGTGGAATCAGAAGTTCTCTCAAACACTTCTTTCTCATGGTTTTGTTCAATCTGTTGCAGATTATTCTTTGTTCACTAAGTCCACAAATGATGCTTTCACAGCACTTTTGGTATATGTTGATGATATTATCATCACAGGAACATCTGCACAATTGATTGATCAAACTAAACACATGTTACACTCTCAGTTCAAAATCAGAGATTTAGGTGAAGTCAAGTACTTCTTGGGCCTTGAAATTAACAGAACTGAGAAAGGTATTCACATTTGTCAAAGAAAATATGTGTTAGAGTTACTTGCTGACACAAACCTGCTTGAAGCAAAGCCAGTGGTTACACCAATAGAGGTGAATACAAAATTCTCACATGAAAATGGAGAATGCTTGAATGATCCTACAGAATACAGGAAACTAATTGGAAGGTTGATATATTTGAACTTAACCAGGCCTGACATTACTTATGCTGTGAGTATATTAAGTCAGTTCATGCAGAAACCTTCCAAAGATCATTACAATGCCGTGCTTAGAGTGATCAAGTATCTCAAACAAGCACCAGGTCAAGGTATTTTGATGTCTGCAGATAATAACTCACAGCAAATCATGGCATATAGTGACTCAGATTGGGCCTCATGCCCGTTTTCAAGAAGATCAACAACAGGTTTCTGTGTCTTCCTTGGTAACTCATTAGTTAGTTGGAAAACCAAGAAACAGGCTACTGTAAGCAGATCATCTTCAGAGGCTGAGTATAGAGCCTTATCTTTCACTGCTTGTGAGATTGTATGGATCACATCACTACTTAAAGATTTCAAGATCATACAGAAGAAACCGGTTACTTTGTTTTGTGATAATCAATCAGCTATATATCTGACAAAGAATCCAGTTTTCCATGAGAGAACTAAGCATATAGAGATTGACTGCCACTTTATAAGGGAAAAGGTTCAAAATGGTGTAATTGAAGTGAAGTTCATTCCATCCAAGAATCAGTTAGCAGATATCTTCACTAAAGCTCTTACTGCAGATAGTATCAGATATTTGCTGCACAAGATGAACATTGGGAACCCCTATGCTCCTCTTGAGGGGGAGTATCAAGAACAAAGCAGCAAAACTGAATTAGGAAGAGCTGCTGAAGTGATGAAACAAGCTCAAGACAAAGAAATGAATAATGTTGAACTGCTGGATACATCAATAGAAGACTGCAGAGAAGAAGAAGTGTTGATACACTTCAGCAACATTGCATATAACTTGAAGATAGAGCAGGGTTACTAACTTTAGGATAATTTGTTCCAGCTTATTCCAGATCATTCTGTAACTGTATTTCCCTCCTTTTCTTAGCTTTCTTTGTAAGCTAGCTGCTGTATAAATACTCCTACATTTTGTGAATATACTAACACGCATTTTATTTACATCTTCTCTCAAATCATGAATGCGCAAACTCTGTTATGGTATCTAGAGCCAGGCTTCAACCTTCCGTTTTGATTTACAGTTACAGAAGATCGTCTTATTGATTCAATCGTTGATTTTGTTCAACAGCTTGATTGATTTCGTTTTAGATCTCTGTTTTCTGTGTTGTTTCAGCGTTCGATTGCTTGATTTTTCAGCAAATCGTCGATTTCATTTGATTTTCTGTCAGTTTTCTGAAATTTGCAACTGTTTTCTTCGATCTAATGGCGGAGAATGTTGTTGTTGCTGATGAGACAGAAAGGCAAGAGGATGAATATGTTCAACATGATGAGCAGTATTCTCCTCGCATTAATCGCAGTTTAGAAAGGAGTCCTAGAATTCCAGAATCGATTAAGAATCCGGAGGAGGATCCGTACAATCCTGCTAGTGCTTACTTTGTTTCTCACACTGAAACTATGGTTTCTGGAGCAGTTAAGCCTCCACTGAGAGGACCTAACTATCTCACTTGGAAGAGGATTATGTGGCGTTCTATCTCTGTGAAGAATAAGATAGGTTTCATAGATGGATCGATTGTTATGCCAGGTTTGGATTCCAAACTTTATCGACCTTGGTGGAGGTGCAACAACATCGTTCTGTCTTGGCTGCTTAATTCACTCACTGAGGAAATACGCACATCTGTTATGTTCAGTGACATAGCAAAGGAAGTTTGGGATAAAATTTGCATCAGGTATTCTCAACCTGATAACATGAGGATTTATCAGATTCAATTGGCTATTAGCACTCTTGTTCAAGGCATAAACTCTGTTGATGCTTATTTCACTCAGTTGACTAGTTTGTGGGAAGAATTACATGTCTATAGGCCAATCTCTGCTGAAAATGCTAAGTATGCTGAAACAGACATGGTATTTCAATTTCTGATGGGATTAAGTGAGTATTATGATCATACTAGGAGTCAGATACTCATGATGAATCCTATTCCAGGATTAGATCAAGCTTATTCTCTTGTTATTCAAGCTGAACAACAGAGAGACACTAAGATGAATGTGAGTGTGAACACTTCTGAGAATGCTACTTTTGCTTTGAAGAGTAAAAGGAAGGGTAAAGCTCACTGTGATAACTGTCATTTGGATGGTCATACAATAGATCGATGCTATAAGCTCATAGGCTATCCAGAAGGTTTTCAGTCTTCTAAAAAGCCTGCTTACAATAAGCAAAGTGTCACACAAGTTTATCAACCAAATAAGGCTATTGTTGGTAACTAGAGACCTCAGCAAGCTTATGCTAACAATGTTAGCACTAATGAGATGCTGCAGCAAAGGATTAAAACCACTATGCATGGCCTTATGAAGATGGTTGATCAATCTACTTATGCTGGTGAACCTTCTGGTCAAGCTGTGGATTGTAACAATGCTGATTGCTTAGGTGTTGCTGATGATAACCAAATGGATCATGATGATCCTGCAGTTACTTACAATACTTTGGCAGGTATTGTTTGTACTCTTTCAAATCCTTTGGTTAACAATATCATCTCTACCTTACATGATTGTTTCATTTTAGATTCTGGAGCTACTGATCATGTAGTATGTTCTACACACTTCTTCATTGAGTCATCTGTTAGACATATTAACACATTTGTGCAGTTACCAGACAAGAGAAACATTAAAGTATCTCTTACTGGTTCTGTCAAGCTTAGTGACTTTCTTACTTTACATAATGTGTTGTATGTACCAGTGTTTGGAGTTAATCTCATGTCTGTGTGTAAAATCCTAGATGAAGATGTTTTCAACTTTGATTTTACTAAGACACTGGTATCTCTGCAGGAGGTTTCTTCAGGGACAAAGATTGGTCTCGCTGAGAGATTCAAATCTCTGTTCATCATTCCTTATCCATTATCTACTGCTTCAAATAAAGCTGTTTCTGCTATTGTCAAGACTGTTACTCTACATGATCAACACACTATGTTGTGGCATAACAGATTGGGACATCCTTCTTTTCAGAAGATGCATTTAATCCCTTCTTTAGGTTTGAACTGTAAAGAGTCACATGATTGTACAATATGCATTGAAGCAAAGATGAAGAAGCTTCCATTTCCTGTTAGTACTAGTGTTACTCATTCTGTGTTTGAACTTGTTCACTTTGATGTATGGGGACCATATAAACAATCATCTGTAAATGGTCACCATTATTTTTTGACAATAGTTGATGATTTCAGCAAGTATACATGGATTCATTTGTTCAAAAACAAGACAGAGGTGAAGCACATTATGATGCAATTCATTGCTATGGTTAAGACTCAGTATGATAAGATCATTAAAGTCATTAGAACTGACAATGGAACTGAGTTTAACATTGCTGATTATATTCTTCCTTTGGGTATCATTCACCAGAAAAGTTGTGTGTATACACCACAACAAAATGGTGTAGTTGAAAGGAAACATCAACATTTGTTAAATGTTGCCAGAGCATTGATGTTTCAATCTTGCTTACCTCTCAAGTTTTGGGGAGAAGCTGTTCTAACAGCTTGCTATCTCATTAATAGAATGCCAACTCCAACTTTGAATAATCAGAGCCCTTTCTTTCAATTCTATCAAAAAGATCCAGATTATTCACAGTTAAGAGTGTTTGGCTGTTTGAGTTATGCACTTACACCTGCAGTTCACAGAACAAAGTTTGATTTAAGAGGTGAACCATGTGTGTTTGTTGGTTATCCACCTCATATCAAGGGTTATAAGCTGTATAATCTCAAAACTCACAAGATTTTGATCACAAGACATGCTAGGTTCTTAGAAACTCAGTTTCCTTTTTGTAAAGAACCTGTAGTATCTTCTGGTGCTGCTGTCACTGATACTTGTGAAGAACATGACATAATTCCTGATGATTATGTTTTTACACCTTCAGATTCTTCTCAGGTTATTCATTCTCCAGCTACTACTCCATCACCTGTTTCTGTGACACAAGTTGAACCTTCTCAACAAGCTTCACCATCTTCCAGTTCTGCAGATCAAGAACACATGGATGTTCATTCTTCAGGCACTTCTTCTTTACCAGATACTCTGGAACTCTCTGATGACTCTATTTCACCTATTCTTCGACGTTCTAGTAGAACTAGACAGCCATCTACTCGGCTGCAAGGTTTTTACTACAATGTTCTTCACCATCTTGACACTGGTCCTATACATACTAGATATCCTATATCTAACTTTGTATGTTATGATCATTTGTCACCTAGTTCCAGAACTTTTGCTCTTAATCTCATGATACATCCAGATCCCAAGTTTTATCATGATGCAGTACAATTTTCTCATTGGAGAGAAGCCATGAAAGCTGAGATTGATGCTTTACAAGCAAATAACACTTGGACTGAAGTTTCTTTACCACCAGGTCATGTACCTGTTGGTTGCAGATTTGTCTATAAAACCAAGCTCAAATCTGATGGTTCTATAGATAAGTATAAAGCTCGTTTGGTGGCTAAAGGTTACTCTCAGAAGTATGGCTTGGATTATGTTGAGACTTTTAGTCCAGTTGCTAAGCTAACAACAGTTAGAATTTTCTTGGCTCTAGTGGCTGCTAACAATTGGAAATGTGAACAAATGGATGTTGCTAATGCTTTCATCAATGGTGATTTAGATGAAACCATTTATATGTCACCTCCTCCCGGTTACTTGTTTCAGGGGGAGCATGATCATCAGAACAAGCAAAACATGGTGTTAAAATTGAATAAGTCTCTTTATGGTTTGAAACAAGCATCTCGGCAGTGGAATCAAAAATTCACTCAAACATTACTTTCTCATGGTTTTGTTCAATCGGTTGCAGATTATTCCTTGTTCACTAAAACATCAAACAATGCATTTACAGCACTTTTGGTGTATGTTGATGACATTATCATCACAGGAACATCTGTTGAATTAATTGATCAAACCAAATGTATGTTACATTCTCAGTTTAAGATCAGAGATTTAGGAGAAGTCAAGTATTTTTTGGGACTTGAACTTAACAGAACTGAGAAAGGTATTCATATCTGTCAAAGAAAGTATGTGTTGGAATTGCTTTCTGATACAAATCTGCTTGAAGCAAAACCAGTGGTTACACCAATAGAAGTTAACACCAAATACTCTCATGAGAATGGAGAAGACTTAATTGATCCTACAGAATACAGAAAACTAATTGGAAGGTTGATATACCTAAACTTGACCAGGCCTGACATTACTTATGCTGTAAGCATTTTGAGTCAGTTCATGCAGAAACCTTCTAAGGATCATTACAATGCAGTACTTAGAGTGATCAGATATCTTAAACAAGCACCAGGTCAAGGCATCTTGATGTCTTCAGACAATGCTTCACAACAAATCATAGCCTACTGTGATTCAGATTGGGCATCATGTCCCTTCTCAAGAAGATCAACTACTGGCTTCTGTGTGTTTCTTGGTAAATCTCTAGTCAGCTGGAAAACCAAGAAACAAGTCACTGTAAGCAGATCATCTTCAGAGGCTGAGTATAGAGCTCTGTCATTTACCACTTGTGAAATTGTCTGGATTATATCATTGCTGAAGGACTTCAATATCATACAAGAGAAACCTGTCACTTTGTTTTGTGATAATCAATCAGCCATATATCTGACAAAGAACCCAGTTTTTCATGAAAGAACAAAACATATAGAAATTGATTGTCACTTCATAAGGGAGAAAGTTCAAACTGGTGTAATTGATGTTAAGTTCATACCTTCTAAAAATCAGTTAGCAGATATCTTTACTAAAGCTCTTACTGCTGATAGTATCAGATACTTGTTACACAAGATGAACATTGGGAATCCCTATGCTCATCTTGAGGGGGAGTATCAAGAACGGAGCAGCAAGATTGAGCTGGGAAGGACTGCAGACATTGTGAGACAAGCTCAAAGTGAAGAGAACAACAGCATTAAGCTTCTGGAAGG
>JAYMSL010004953.1:0-10578 GCA_036897195.1 Plantago coronopus
ATCCAGCCCCATTTCCAAAAATGGAAACTTTTTATTCATTTTAAATCAAACACTTCTACCCCACTTGTACTATATATCAATATAATACCACAATTCAACCCCACTTATACTACTTTACTTTACATTAATTACTCCATTATACCCCACTTGTACTATATACCAATAAACTACTACTCTCCTTAAATATTGTGCCAAAGTCAAACCGGGGCTCGTTTGGGCGGACGGTGGGAGTACTAAATATATCAATATCTTTTAAAATTAAACAACTAATTTCTGAGTTATATCCTTCATGTTCCACAAAATAGATCATCTCTAAGCATACTTATTTCGAATTTCACTTATTAGGATGTCTTTAATTCTCTAAATTTTGTTCTAGATACTTCGCTGGTCCCACACACGGGTGGTGGAGTTGTTTTTGAGTTTTTCTGACTCATCATATGCTTTCATAGACTCATAGTATATCGTACAGTAAAATATCATAAATTAAAAACTAGATTAATAGTTAATCAGCATATGCTAATCGGAAAATTGTAAAGTATTTAGAGATCTAGTCAGCAAACTCAAGACTTTGGTGTTATTTGGAGGTGTCACATAATAAATACTTAAAATAATTTTTTGGCGTTCTGAATGTGGAGTGCCCCATTTGTTGACCATACCTTTTGTTTTTCTGAAGATTGAGAAAGTTATTGGGTCTGAATGAAAGAAATCGAGGGACTTGTTTGCAATTTCGTAGAGATGTTTGTGATGTTAGTTAGGTTAAACGAGCGTGGGTGATTTGGAGATATGGTAAGAGTTTGAAATGATTTGATGGTTAGTAATTTATACTAAAGAGTAAAGAGCGTATATGACGATTTCATGAGTAGATTTTATCTCATGTTATCTCGATTTGAGTCTGTGGAGATTTGTCGGAATTTCGAGTGAAATTTGTAAAATGTAATCATATTCCACAAATGAACACATATTACACTTAATTTATGAAACGAACGTTAACAATTTTTGCCAGACTTGAAACTTGTATTGCTTGCAACCTTACGTTATAGTTTGTTGACGAATTGGCATGTAGTGTAAGTACCTAACTAACTCATTTATCTGGTTACAAAGTTGTGAAGAATTACTTGCGAAAACGATCTATTTTTAAGTTAAAAATAGACACACTCATATTTTATTTGAAAAATCTTTGATGTTATTGAAGAAAATTTCGTAATGAAAATATATAAAATAAATTAATAATTTTAATTAAACTACTGATATTTTGAGTTATATTTATCATATTTCTCGATACACGGTAGATTTTCCACATGTATATGGTTGAAAAAGTGGACTTTAACATTTTATGTCTAGTCTATTTGCATATCAAGGGCTTGTACTTTGGGTTTCTAACATTTTGAGCCTGTGAAGAGAATCCCATTCCCTGCATAATACTATTTAACTAATCCTGCTGCATTTCCAATTCAACTGAATTTCTATCTCCGGTGCCTGAAGTTGAATTATCTCTCCGGAAAGGTATCATGCTCCCTTTGTGCAAGAATTTGAATGTTTGAACATACAGCTTTACTCCGTTTTTGTCACCATTTTTGTGCACACCACCTGTTCGATGCTATGTCTAACTTACCATCAAACTGTGTTTTTAACCGTTTCAAGCTACTATAACTCTATAGGAGCATGGTCATGCATTTTCATCCATGATTCAGCTTTGAAGAAGTCATTCTTGATTGACAAAATACACTTTTTATTGTAGGTTCAGAATATGGAAAACAAAGTAAATATGAAGGTGAGCTTGGAAGGTAACAAGGTTATACTGGTCCCTTACATGAAGGGGCATGTCCCCAAGTACCATTTGTGGATGCAAGATGCAACCTTACGCGAGGCAACTGCGTCTGAGCCGCTGACTCTTGATCAAGAGTATGAGATGCAGATTTCCTGGACCCAAGACCCCTTCAGTATGCATTGTTGTCTACTCTATAATTGCAGTAAATGGCTGGTTTTAATATATAAATGTCGGGTTTTACTTGACTTACTTGCTTTGTTATGGTCCTTATTTGCAGAGAGGACGTTTATAGTGCTGGACATAGATTTGGTTGGCAACTTTGTTCATGGAGAACCACATGTTGAAGGTTTGTATAGCTTATTTTATGTAATTTTCGGTTTTGTTTAAATCTTCATGTTAGTGCTCGAAGAAACATATGCAGCATCTTGATAAGTGACTCTACACGAAGTGTGCAGTAAAAGTTGTGCTTTCTGGTTATACTTATGTTCCGCAGATGCATTAGGTAGCTTCTGATCATATTTTTAACACTGCTGAATTTCAGCTATGGTCGGTGACGTGAACATATTTATGAATGACCTGGATGATCCCCAACTGGCAGAGATTGAAATTATGATTGCTGAAGGAACAAGGTATGTGATTCTTTCATATTCATTGGCTTTCTTCATATAATTGCATCTTTGCATAATTAAAATGCATATGTTGATATAAACATAGATATTCTCGTTAACAAGTATCAACATATGTCCGTCCATAATATTGATAGTCTAACACAAGACTGTAATTAAAATTACACATTAGTCTAATAAATTACAAATTCTAAGGTCTTATACTAATTAGATTTTCATCCAGCAAAGTAGACTCATTGATTCCATCTCTCTCCGAAGCAATTGTAATAACATTTAAAATCATTGATGTCTTCCAACCATCTGAAGCAACCTAATAGCCTTCAACTTCGACTCACTGTTATATATTTGAGATGATGTTCAGTTCAAGAGGCCTCAGAGCTTCTTGAACGATCTCTTGAATGGTTGGATTACGCCGACAAACCTCTGAAAATTCTTCTATCAAAACCATCATTTCATCAGTACCTGAACCAGATGCTGCCTGTGATAATGCTTGCAAAAATCTTGACCTTTCCACATCTGTAACAGCATTTGATGGAATCAAATTAACACCCTCCTTTGCCCACTCTAAAGCCTTCACCCCATATGCTTGTGCAAGTTTTAAAAGTGCACAAGCCACCGTTTCAAGTCTCGAGCTTGGAAGTGCTCCCGTCACAGCAGCTATAAGAATTCTGCTGATAACACGACCTCTAGGGATAATTACGTTGTCACGTATAGATACATAGGGCTTTCCTCGACTAAAATTTGCAAGATCAAAAACTTCCGCTAAGAAATGTAGCATAGATTCTGAAGCTTCTCTGTGCTGTAATGTGATGCCAATCAGCAAACACTCCGTTAAACACGGAAATATAGGAGATTGGAAGAATAGTTGAGGACTATAGCGTAGACACCTTGATGCCAACAAGAAACAATCATCCACAAGTTCAGGTTGCGACGTGAAATCCTGAATCTTAGTAAGCATAGATGCTGTCTGGCTGAAAAGAGATTCAATCAAGATTTTTAGATAATCTTGACAAGATGGATCTGACCCAAATATCTTGATAACCTCACTAGAAAGATACAGGAAACATGGCTGCTGATGCTGCTTGTATAGTCCTTGTATCTCCTCTAGAATTACACCGACTGTAACCCCCATTAGTATTTTAGAGGTCCCCATAGCATTTATGCATGCTCCGCAAAGAGATTCCATTGTCCGCGCATCCCAAGCGCGCGTATCAAAGATTGCTTTAAAGATGAGCCAAAGTCGACAGACTGCATCTGCAACAGCTTTTGGATGGTTGACATGTTTAAATATCATTGCTAGCCTGTCTATATGAAGTGTTAGATCCCGAGCAGGTTTCTGCCCCAGCTCATACGGTCCTTGATTTACTATGTCCTGCAATGGGGCAACAACAAGAGCGCATAATGCTTCTAAGGGTTTATTAGCATTCTCTGCGGGAAGCTCTGTGATGACCATACTTAGAGCTGCAACTAAACGGAATGAGTCGCCAGCAGAAACCTTGAACGAACCTTCTCCAACCACTACCTTTTGATATATTTGTAACAGACAGTCCAACGACCTAGGAAGCTTCTTTTTGCAGCTGTCACATATACATAAAAACGCGCGCGCAGCAGCTGCTGCATTGTTTTTGGACATACTCATGCCCCTAACAAGAATATCTATGAGGGTTGGCAAGAACGAAACTCCATTAGGCACCGCGTCAAGCCATTTCGAATAAGCTCCGATCGTTAAGCATACTGTCTCTTGCAGCTGAGGATTACAAGGGAGTTTTTGGAGCAGAGTCATGACCTGGGGCATCATTTCTACCTCAACAACTGATACATAATCCGATATAGCTCGAATGCTATATAAAGCAGCTTCTATCGGACGCCAATCTGTGAGCTCATTATTTCCACACTTACTTACCTCCTCAATGAGCTTCGTATATAGAATTCTTAGTGTAGCGTCACCGCCTAGAACTAGAGCTGAATCAATAAGCAAATACGCAACGGCATATCTAGTCTGCTGAAATTCTTTCTGGTCCTCTCTTGAAAGATCTGAATAGTCCTCTGGATATTCAACTCTAACACAGACCAAGGAAACAAGCAATTCAAATGCTGTTCTGAAAATCTGCAATCTGCGGGCTCTCTCTGCTTCATTGCCGTTTGCTGTATCCTCTCTTAAGACTTGTTGAAGACTATGCCAGAAGTTGAAGGTCATGCTAGAAATATAAAATTCTGGAGTTGAAGTAACATCCAATAATGATTGCACTATAATCATTGATTCATCAGAACCTGCTGCAATCAATTTAACATACGCCTCCCCTATGTCGGCAAATAAATAAGCAATGGCCTTCACATCCTCCTCATCCTTTAGAGGGTCTCTAAGCTGTGGTTTTAAATTCATGATCCGGGGAACAATTACTTGTATCAGCGGCATCTGATGACTAACTGCATCAACATCTCTCACCGTGGTATACTGAATCAATTCAGAAATAACATTAACTGATGCCTCGGATATTTCATCTCCACTATCCAAGCCCGCAAGAGCCGTAAGCACTAATGGATGTGAAGCAAGGGTTGAAGGTGGAATCCCATGCCTTAGCTGTAGCCACGAAGCAAAAGCCTCAAGAACCTGCTCTCTCAGTTCATTAATACCCAAGCATGCAGTTAAGAGACTAAGAGCTGTCTCAATCCCAGAAGTAGCAAGTTCATGTTCGAAACTACGACGCCTATCAGGCCTAACAGCTATTTTGTAGTCAAACACCTCCTCCGGTAAGACTCTTAGAAGTTCCAGAAAACTCTGTATCCCTTCAGGATCAGAATTCTTCATCTCATCTCTAATCCAACTAATTACGCCACCATCTCCCCAGTCCGGTAGATGAACAGCCAACGCTGCCACTGCTAGGCTAATCTGAGTTCTGACATTAGGATGTGTGCGAAACGACTTAAGCAATGTAATAAGAGAAGCCTGTAACGGTCGACAAGCTTCACAAGGTAGTTGTTCGAAATCACGTTGCACCTTTCTTCTGAGAGTCTGCGACCGGAATGCTAGGGTTTCAAGATTACTGGTTGTATCAGTGAGTAAATAATCTGCAACCTGCCAAGCTTCATCGCTCCTCTGGTAATCTTGAAGCCACTGATCGGCTTGCTTGCGAACCGCCTTGTCTGGATGATGGTACAGTGCGTTTAGAGCTTCTTTCACTGTGTTTTGGACCTCCATGATCGACTCAATATTCTCTCCCCAATATCTTATTTCTTGTTTTGTGGAAATACTCGACCTTGTTTTTATAGAATATATTCTAGGTTAATATAACAATCCTTATTGATTTAGGATTTGAGTAGAAAAGGGATAAAAGAACTAACAAAGTCAGAGAAAACTAATAGATTTCCTAATTGTGAACGTCTTTCCTAAAATGGACTTCTATATTTTTATAGAAAATCCACGTTTCTTGATTTTCTTGAATATCTTATTTTATGGGATTAAATCCGAAATCAAACTTGTCACTGAGGGTGTCATGGTGGAGCAAAACTGCAGTTTAATGTTTAAATTAATCCATTAATTGCCTAAGCTATAAAAACAAAGGTCAAGTGCACTCGAATCAAATTCAAAATTTCAGTTTCATTATTCCACTTATTAACATTGTTCTGTATGTTGTTCTGCTATATGTATACTCACACTGCATATTTTTTTTCAGCCGTGGGAAAGGACTTGCCAAAGAATCAGTGCATCTGATGATGGCATTCGCGGTGCAAAACTGCTCCATCAGCACATTTCGCGCGAAAATAGGAGAATCAAATGAAGCATCACTCAATCTATTCCACCAACTGGTCCGGCCTCTCTCTTTCTCTCATTTTTCCTATAAAACAATCTGTTGATTGAAGTGAACATAAACTTCATTCAGCATCTGTGTATTCACCTATACTAATAGATTCGTTCTTTTGTATAGGGTTATAAGGAAACTTCTCGTAGCGAGATCTTCAAGGAGGTGAGCATTTTGTTCCCAGAACACTTCTCTTTAAATTTGCATTTCCATGAGTCTGCTGCTTTTCTTGTCAAATAGCATGAGTTTCAAAAAGATGGTCCCCTGAATATGATTCTCCAGGTTTAGAGCTGCAAAGATGTTATTGCTCTTCTCGAAAATGAACATGAGAAATTGAAATGAAATCAATACTTGTATGATGTATCAGCAGTCTATCGATGATCTTGATTTCTCCATGTCCTTCAATGTACAGGTTACCCTGGAATTGGCAGTAACAGAATCCAAAAGAAAGGAACTGGATCAGTTGATGGCTAAGACAGTTACTCACCCTAGACCCTCCAGAAACTATTGATAATTCTTGTGGCTGCAACCAGTATATGATCCGTGTAAACTACGAATCCTTGTAGATCATGTGACTCGTTGCCTCCCCTGTAAGGCTGTAACCCCACCCCTGGCCATAATAAGGTCGATGATGACCATTTATTGCCCAAAAATAACTGGCAAGACTGTTAGTATAGTCGAAAGCATGTATTCGTACGCTAGCATCAATCATTACATGAACGTTGATGCAAAGGTACAATTTGAGAGAATGTTAAATTTGCTGAACTTGAATATGAAACTGTCCAGGTATGATCCATGCCTCCATGGTAGAGCTGATATATTGTCTGGCCTACTTGCTCTATGTTATTCCAGGAGAGATTTACTTTTTGCTGATTTGCTCCTTTTTAGTATCCATTGCCCCTCCTGTGTTGGTTCTCCTACAGATTCCGACATCAATCTTACATTTCGGGTTCGATTATATGGGCCCGGGTCCAGATAAGACCGTATTAAAACCCTTATTGAGAAGAGTATTAAACAAATTAAGTAATGTTAAACCACATAGTGTAAATGAAAATTTTACATTTTTCTAAATGCCTTTTAAGAGTACCTAGAGCCTAGAGGTACCACGTCTGCCGTTGGTGAATTAGGCGTTCCAGTAGTGCTCCGTACGTAGAACAGACTAACTAGCCCCACGGCTAAATTCGCGCTAGTTCTGCCCCTGATAAAAGCTCTCGTCTCACGTCAAAGTCCAAGTAGAGGCTTTAAAAAGTTGGAAGAGTGTTTTTTTTAAACGACAAAGGGATGACTTGAACTCCCAACCTATTGGTTGAAAGTACTTAATTGTTAAAAAAAAAAAAAGGTTCAGAATGGAAGATTTTGGAACGCTCTAATTTGGTTTCATTTATCCCGCATCACAATGCGCACCGGCCACTGGGTGATAAGATGTCCATCTCTTTTTCCTTCAATACTAGTATAGAATCAACTACATGGCTAGATGTACATGAATGAGACATGGAAGAGAAAGCAGGGAAGTGAACTACTTTAATTTTGACCCCATCTTGCAAAGTACAGATACTAGTAGCTTAAAAAATAATAATGGATATATAAGAGTTATGAGTGTGATCAAGTGATAAGCGTGTTAGATGGATTGGAGTAGAATAGGAGGGGTCGTGGATCGAAGTCTAATGGAGGTATCATGTGGTTTAATATGAATTTACAAGGTCGGTATTGACGTATAAAGAGTTAGTGGGAACATAATGTGGTTTAGGCATGTAATTATAAAATCAGTATCGGAATATATAGAGTTATTAAAATTGGGGTAGATTAGTGATTAAATTTATTGTTTATAAAAAATTGATGGATACTTGACAACACCAAACAAATTCCCATCTCACTTATTCTTGATTTGAAAGAGTAAAGGTAGGTTTACAGAATTGTCTTTCTCCAACTTTCCAGATTGAAAATTGAAAATAAGGACAACATTTTGCTGTAAGAGTTGGCAAAACTAAATTTTTTATCTTGTCGGCACGTTATTATTCTTGGTATCTTTTTTTATAATAAATTAGCGAAAACTCAATTGTTCCGCAAAACTTTACCATCTCGTCCTATACATGATATAATACCTTTTGGTAAAATTGTTCGTAAAAGTTGTGATTTGTCTTCGAAGTTTCAGAATGTGCCCGACTCACTCATAACTTCAGAGAACAAATCGTAAACCTGCAAAAACAGTTTGCACGCAATATAAACTATAGAGAACTCAGGTCACTACACAATGAAAAGATGAGGCATTTCGTACAAATAATCAAATTTTATGGAAAAAAAGTCATTTTTAATTAATTAATTAATTATCCATTAATAGAAAGATTGAGTAAGATGGAAATGCGTGTGAAGCATTTGCTTTGGTTAGAGACCAAGATTAGCTAGTGTATAATACTATATTGTATTTAATTATTTATTGATTATTTATTATAAAAGTCGTGAAAATAACAAATCCGAATATAAAGTCGGGAATATGATTAAGACAACCCAACAAAAATGGCATGCTTGAAAATTAAACCTCAACTAACAATTTAATTACCGACAATATCACCATTAATTTTATTAATTAATCACTCCCTCTTCCATAACCCTCTTCTCTATTTCGACATTTCACGAGTTCCCGTTGTTATGTCTCGGTTGCTGGCCCTATACATATACGCTTTATGAGATGTTACATTTAATACACGTATAAAGATGTTCATTACGTGAACACTTTATAGTTTGTACGTTGTAAGTGCGATAAATTAGTTGTTGAACGAAATAAACCCATATGGGGTTCCCATGATCCCATGATTTGAATGATGCTCTTGTACTGGGAATCATCATCATAATTTGAAGTTAGTTGTAAATGTGTTATTGGCGTGGAACAAAATGGGACATTATGTTGATGAAATCATGTGTAAAATTACAAGGAACAAATAGTGACTTGGTGGACCAACAAAAGCATGATAATATTAATAAGGCCAAAATTGAAAATAATTCTTGGAGACACAAAATCAACAAAGGCTAAAGCTAAGATCTACATGGATCCAATGCCATTTGGATATTAAGCACATTTTGAACCCTATGTTGCTTTGTTATACATGAATAGTATGCATTTGATTTTGAAATCTTTTTGGGTAAAGTGAGCTTGTGTGTTTGTAGACTCTATAAGTATCATGATTATAATAAATACGAGATATATTTGAGTATTATACATAAATGACAGAAAGCTTAAAGGTTGAAATGATTGATACCACAACTCGTACAGTCGTACTAACAAAGCAGATATTTCTTAGAAATTCTTTTGTAAAATTACGAATCTAAAGAAACAATCTCAAATTTGATGATCGATTGTATAGTTTTTAGGTGTGCGTATAAATGGAAATAGTATGTGATATGCATGACATTTGTTGGATTATAAGACCAATGTAAATAATAATGTCATCCTAAAAAGAGACGACTACACTTCGGTAGACTAATACTTCATCAATCAATTTCTTAACTTCGTGTTCACTTTCACTGTTTCACATGATTTGTTTGAGCAGGTGATAATGCCAAAGTACAGATTACTAATGCCAAAACAATTTGTGTATTTATAGAAATGATGAGTACTCTCTCTCACATTATCATCGACCTTTATTTGAAACAATGATTAAAAACTAATGATAATGACAGATCACAAATTACAAATATCAAAACAGTTGTTGTATTTCTGACAACGATGAGTAGCTATAAAAGTAAAATTACACTTACATTATCTCATCCCGTAAAATCTTAATAAATAACTCGAAATGGGATGGAGTATTAATTTGTATACCTAGTCTATTTGTTTTGTTTTTTTTTTTTTAGGATTTTGTATACCTAGTCTAGATAAGAATATTAATGGCAATACATTGAACTTCTTTCCAAATACACTTTATACACCAATACATTTTCAAAAACAAACCAAAAAGAATCAATAAATATTACAAAAATCTTTATAAAAATTGAAAAACAACAAATTACAGACAGATAATTGAACTTTTCCAAACCATTTTTGGTGAAAATTTAAATTCATGCACTTATTAGTACTCCCTTCCCCAGCTGTCACCACCCATCTTTTCATTTTCCTTAATCACATACCTCCACCATACTTACCCACTAATCCCTTATAGTAATCAGCCAATTAAGTTAATTACTTTAATTAACTGTTTATTAACTGTAATTAGTAATTAATTTATTATCTTAGTTGTACTCCTTCAACTTCACAGTCTCACTTCTATTACAGTACTCAAACAGCCTCTCTTTCTCTATATAATCTCCTCCTACTCTACTTCACCGACACCAAACCGAATGTTCTGAGTTCCCATTTCCCCAGGTGAGTCCTCAAACAAACATCTTTATA
>JAYMSL010004954.1:0-10578 GCA_036897195.1 Plantago coronopus
CTTATCAGTTACGTAATCAGGTAGCTTATCAGCTACCAACAAGCTACCAGGTAGCTTATCAGCTACCAGCTGGCTTATCAGCTACCAGCTAGCTTATCATCTAGTTTTGCTAAACAGGGCCATAATCGTATTTTAAATGCATTCATCAAGGGTTTGTGGTTTAGTTGGATTTGGTGGCATATTTTCGTCCGATTACTTGGTCTCGCCCTAATTGTGGGTTCTTGTTGATTTAGGTCTCATGATCATTCTCCCTCTTTCATGTGATAGGACTTTCAACAAAGACAAATTGAGTAATATTGTAAAACTTTGACAGTCCCTATATTTGAGTTAATAAAGATTGACATTATTCGATATTTTAATAGTTTGTAATTGTAATCGATTAAAAAAAATACGTATTTAATCGTGCTTGAAAGAAATGGAAAAATAAAATAAGCTTACCATGACATTAGGTTGCCTATTGTAAACGTCTAGTAATGGAAAGATTTTAAATTTTGATAGACTGACTTAAAAATCTTAAATAACTGATGGAAAATGATTAATTATGCTTAAATACAAGAAGACAATAATATTTTGTATTAAGCCGATATATAAACTTATAACATAGTGTGATATACCGTATAATATAAGACTCGAAACTAAGGTAGCAAAAAATCTAGAACAAGGTGAGTGTTATCTGTAAGCAAATGAACAAGAAGGGGAGACCACTTCCTTGACCTTTCCCATACGTTGTCCTCTTGTGTGTGGCACTATAATGCCAAATTGTATATGGTACATAATATAAGGAAGGAAAAAGTGTCACATTTTTAAAATTTTAATCTTTAAACGGTAAATTAAAGCTAAGTTTGAGTACACAGACAGGACCATATTAGTTGATGGTGTGACCGTTGGGAATTGCGACTGAGGTTAAATATATTGCCGTTGTTAGCGACTAGGATAATTGTCAAAATTGTAAATGGTTAAATTAAGATGCATCTAATTGTTACTAACATACAATAATCAATATTATTATATTTGACTGCTTTAAAACTGGAAGAAGAAGAAGAAAGAACAAGAAGGGGGGCCGGGGGGCACCTTTTCTTGTTAAACACAATGTCGGATGCAATTAGAGAATGATTACTGCGACCCCAATTGTAAAATGGGACAACGTTAAACAAACTTTCTGACTCAATTGACCTCCCCAATGAAGTTGAAATCGGCCACGGGTGCGGGGAGTATTCGAGAACACATCTCTACAAGTTCAAGCTTTTAGATGAGATGGAATTCTATCATTAAGTTCAGTTTAATTCTAATTTACTTAATTAAAATTCGTTTAGTTCATATATATTATATTTAGTTCAGTTTGTAGATTTTGAAGCGAATCAAATAGAGTTTAAGTTACCAAATTATATAGTAAGCTTGTGATTATTCTTTTTGGGGTGAGTGAGCAATATGTTTGTTGTACTAGTATAGTTTTATCCTCCTACATTCGTGTAAGAATATGATTAGTGTTAAGTATGTTTAATGATTGATTAATTAACGAAAGATAAAATAAAAGAAGAAAAATAGGAGGATTGCAAAAATTGAATTAAGGAAAAATCATTAACCCAATATCAACATACAAATATTATTATTGTACTCAATTAGTAGTTGAACTCAGTTTTCTAACCGAATAACAAACAGTCCGTTCAAGTTTTACACTTCAATCTCTACCTTATAACTTATACACTTCTCTCCATCACAAATTGCATAAACACAAAAAAACATTAGAAACATATAAATTGCATTTTCCAAAATATCACGCTTACTCTATCTCACACTTCCATATACACATGCATAAAGATACTTAAAAAAATATCTCTCTAACTCACTCTAATCCTATGTTTAATTCATTTAAATATTTCTGAAAATTTTGGACCGAAACTGAATTGAACGGACTTGAATTGGATTCAAGTACTCCCTCCGTCCGCTCAAACCAACCCCATTTTTCCATTTTGGGCGTCCGCTCAATCCAGCCCCATTTCCAAAAATGGAAACTTTTTATTCATTTAAATCAAACACTTCTACCCCACTTGTACTATACATCAATATACTACCACAATTCAACCCCACTTATACTACTTTACTTTACATTAATTACTCCACTATACCCCACTTGTACTATATACCAATAAACTACTACTCTCCTTAAATATTGTGCCGGAAAGCAAATGGGGCTAGATTCGGCGGACGGAGGGAGTAATAAATATCACCTATTTTAGCATTAACATCAACAATATTGAGTGAACTTTTCGAAAAGACCACTTATAAGTGGACTTTCCCAACAATTAGTAAATGACAAATCAAAATTAGAATGTTGAACTGATTAGAGCCTTAACCCAACTCCCAAATAACCTATCAATCAGTCTATTACTTTACTTTCTTTTTTTGGTAAAATATACTAAAAGAAAATTACATAAGGTCACTATCTAATATACGCCTAACAGCCTAACAGCCGTGGGACTTCATTCCTCTTAAGGAGCTCCAAATCATCGGGGAAGAATGTTACGATAGTCTGTTGGCGGTAGAGTTTGCGCTTCACGAAATCCACTATAATTTGCTCGTCCACGATAAGCACAGCAGGTTCTTACTGGGGTATAAATGGAAAAACAGTTAGATATGACGTCATAAAATGTGAATTATGACGTCATATTGGTGAACGTTTGTTGACTTTGTTGACTATTAATAGTGTAATTTATAAGTAAAAAACTAACAGAGTGTGGAGAATTTGTAATTTCGCCTAAAGTCAGGGGTCTTTGTGTAATTCTCCCTAAATATAAGATTGTGTAACTCTATCATTGCTAAAATAGGAATTAGGCTATGTTCAGTTGCGTTATTTTCATATTTGAAAGTACACTTAAAAGTTAAAACAAGCCGAGTTCAATGTCATTCAGTTCATAACGATCTAGTTGCACCTTAAAGTGGACTCCTCCAATTTCATGTTTGGTGACTATGTAGTTTCAAATATATCACAAAAACAACATGCGTTTGTAGTCCAACGGTTAGGATAATTGCCTTCCAAGCAATAGACCCGGGTTCGACTCCCGGCAGACGCAATCTAGAATTTTATGTTTTTTTAAAGTGAATAATTAGACAGTCATTCAGAATTTATTAGTAAAATATCAGTTTTGCTCTTTTCTAGTGTTATTACAACATCATTCAACTCCGGAACAAGGTATGTTTAGCTAGGGAAACTGAGACAAATAAAATCTCAGCAAAAGAGAAGACTCAACACTAAACAAACATCATAACTATGAAACTTAATATCACAAGCATCACGCAACCGGAGCTGAACGGAGACTTTTGTTTGGAACCTGAGACCTCGCTGCTCTCTTGTGATGAAACGGTGATAACAAACTTCATCCCAGCGTCGCAATGACTGCCAACACCACATATGTACCACTTCCTCCCTGAAGTCGCAAGGGTAACAATGTCATTCCCAGTAGTTAAAGGCGCAACGTCAGATGGTACACTGCATTGTCGGAAGTTTGCCCCGCTCACTCTGTACACGTTATGTGCACCCTCTCCATAGTTGAAAACTGCACCCATGCATATACAAAAAACCAACAAACGTTACAATTCGTAAAATAAGATATTTAAGTCGAAGTAACATAGAACACACACTTAAAACTATGTGCATGTTAGTTGGTAACATGAAAATCATGTTAGGGCGACATACTTAGTCTGTCTCGAAGGTTGAATTGTTTTCCTTGTGTCCAGGCGGTATAGTTAACACCCAATCTCCAACCATCATTATCGCCAACAACGTGATCAATAGCGAAAGCAGGAGCTGCAAATGCTGCTACAATGATCGCGATCAGTAAACTGTTGTAGGCCATCTCAATTGTTCGTAGTACTGTATATGGTTTGAGATTTTGAGTGTTGATGAGCAAAATGGTTGCTGTAGTTAGATGAATAGATATCAGATTTACAAGTGCATTTATAAGTTAAGTAAGGTAGTGATGAATGGAGCCAGCCGGCTATGAGCGGCTGAACTGAACTTTGGTGAAGGATTTGACCAGATGCTAAATTGATACAACTTCGATCAGCCGAATTAATGGAGCTCAACTGCCGATAAGCTATCACTCTCAGTAGATTCTGAGAGAATATTCCATGACGCTTCCTTAAAATTCTTTATCAGGTTGCAGTCCGAGGTTTCTATTTCCGGAAATATAGGATTTTTTTTTCAAAGCAACATAGGATTTTTCTTATATACTGAAGCAAGAAATTAAAAAGAACAAAATAATATAAAACACACATATAAATGTCCACACACCCAATATTTAATTATTAAAAAAACATTTTCTCTAATTAATGAGATTTTTATCGAGACTTAATGAGTTTTTTTCGAGTCTTAACGAGTTTTTTCAATATAATAAGGTTTACCAAACTTTATCAAGTCAAGCCGAGTTCGGCTCGTTAAACTAACGAGCATAAAACGAGACTCTAATTAATGTGCTTTTTATCGAATCCTCGATAAAGCTCGGCTCGCATAACAACACTAATTACAGTGTAAGGTGTGTGTAATTGTAATGTTCACAACGCCAAAACAAAACTAACTGAGACCGACAGGGATACAAAATTTTCAAATTTTAAAATGCAATTCTTTTTAATTGAATTATGTTCAGATGTTCATTTTCTTTAAATTCAGTTAATTCAGTTTAGTTTGATTTATTTTATTAACATTTATATTAAAATATAAGTTCGTTCATCTAATTGAGGTCCATTTAGAGAGATATTTAGTTGAATAAAAAGGTATTGGTGACATTCTCTATTTTCAGCCCTTTTTAACATTTTCGTCCTACAAAATTTTGGGAGTGAGGGTCTTTGTATAATTTACAGATACGATGAAAAGTTCTTCCCCTGTATAGCACGCTATGACACCAATTTTAGAAATCAAATTAGAAAATTTGGTACTCTAGAGTTTCCAATTGTTTCTTTCTTCTTTTTTTTTTTTTATGTAGAAGGCTCTGTTTTTTTCTGCTTCATTCATTTTAATTTAATTCAGTTTAAGTTAAGTTAGTTTAAATTTGTACACTGCAGTTCAGTTCTTCACTTTTGTTTTGGTGGAGATCTCTTCCAAAATTCATTACCACCAACCATGTTACCGTCCAACGTGGATAGTAATAATTAAATCACAAAACGAATTTTGAAAATTCGACTAAAGCCTCTATAGATAATGCTCATCATAGAGATAGTTGGAGTTATAAGTTACAAGTAGGAGGTTTGGGTTCGAACCTTGAGATACGCATGTTTAGCAGTTTATGATTTTTAAAGAAAAAAGAAAAAGGTTGTAGAATACAAAACTAGATTAACTTAATATACTATTTAGGGAACTTAATTTTTATAACAATCAAACAACAAGAATTTGAATCTGAAATCACAGCAAGACAGACTTGGGAATGAAATAAATAAAGAATGGAATCCTCAACATCAAACAAGAGTAATAAGTAGGACACTCAAGATCACAAGCACCAAGCCACCATAGCTGAAGGGAGACTTCAGTTTGGATCCTGAGACCTCGCTTGCTGGAAGCGGAGCTGGAGTTGGAGCTTCTGGTGTCCATACGGTGATAACAAACTTCATCCCGGAGGTGCAATGACTTCCTACACCACAAATGTACCACTTCCTCCCTGGCGTTGCAAGGGTTACAACGTCATTTCCACTAGTTAAAGGTGCGGCATCTGATGGTGTGGTACATTGTTGGAACAACGTTCCATTCACTTTGTATACGTTATGTGCGCCCTTTCCATAGTTGAAAACTGCACAAATATATGGAAAATGTTACAATTATTTTCTTCATACATAAGAAGTTTCCATCTAAATGTATCCAGATAGGTTAGCTGGTTTCAGTTTCACAATTAAGTATTATGTAGCAAGCACTATGAAAAATCATACGGTGGATAACAATAACTTACTTAGTCTATCTCCGACGAAGAATTGTTTCCCTTCAGCCCATGCGGTATAATTGACACCCAATCTCCAACCAGCATCATCACCAACAACGTAATCAGTACCGGAAACTGGAACGGCTATTGATGGAATCGGAGCCGGAGATGGAGCTTCTGGTGTCCAAACGGTGATAACAAACTTCATCCCAGAGTTGCAGTGATTCCCGACACCACAAATGTACCACTTCCTCCCCGGCGTTGCAAGGGTAACAATGTCATTTCCACTAGTTAAAGGCGCAGCATCTGACGGTCTAGTACATTGTTGAAATAGCGTCCCGTTCACTTTGTACACGTTATGTAAACCCTGTCCATAGTTGAAAACTGCACCACCGATTTAAAAAAAAAAAAAAAACAAATGTTACAATTATTTTCTTCATACATAAAAAACTTTAATCATAAGGTGGATAACATTAACATACTTAGCCTATCTCCGACGTAGAATTGTTTCCCTTCAGCCCACGCGGTATAATCGACACCCAATCTCCAACCAGCATCATCACCAACGATGTAATCAGTAGCGAAAGCAGGAGCGGCTATTGCTGCTAAAACGATTGCGATCAAGAAACCGTTGTGTGCCATCTCAATGTTTAGCGAATATAGAACTTGAGCAGCGGAAAAATGTGTGAAGTAGTGTTTGTTGTTTGAGGTTATTTGATAGGTTGTTGTAGTACTGATATGTGATGTGTTGATTTAGAAGAGTATTTATAAGGTGGTTAGTATAGTGAAATGAAGCTGCAGCCGGCTATTAGCGGCACAAGAAATGAAACTTGTTTCGGCATTGGCGATGACTTGGTGAATGTTTTCAGCCGTTTTGCTATCATTGTCTACAGATTCCACATTATACTGCCGACAACAGTAGTGGCCTCGTTCCAGAAATAATACCGGACGCCCGAATTTTTTTTTAATGACTTTTATCACAAATTACTACTCCCTCCCTCCATCCCACAAAACATTACCCGTTAGGATTGGCGCGCAGTTTAAGAAAATGAGTTAAAGTAATAGAGTAATAATGAAAAAGTAAGTGGGGTAGTTTACTTTTTGAGAATGTGTGGTACTCCCTCCGTCCCACAAAACATTACCCGTTAGGGTTAGCGCGCAGTTTAAGAGAATGAGTTAAAGTAATAGAGTAAAAATGAAAAAGTAAGTGGGGTAGGTTACTTTTTTAGAATGTGTGGTGATAAAGAAGTGTATTGATATTAAAATAATGTTTTAGTATGTGGGGTAGCTTCCTTATTTGGTAATGGGTAAAGTTTTGTGGGACGTTCGAAAATAGAAAGTGGGTAAAGTTTTGTGGGACGGAGGGAGTAGGAAAGAAGAGGAACTGTTGAAGTTGTGAATAATTATTTAAGATTTTTTGTTAAATTGTAAAGTAGAGGACTTTTATGCAATTTACCTAATATTGTAAATTTTTTTGTTCTGCAAATATCAATATGAGTTTTGTACATAACAAGACCCTTCTTTAAAAGGGTTGCACGTAGCGGAAAAAATACATTGCTTCGCTTCTGCTTATGACATCAAACATATTATTGAGAGCATAGATGAAAATTTAGTGGTGATTGGTGAAACCTGGAAACAGTAAATTGTTTGCACATGAATCATGATGTTATAAGTATAACTTTGTTCGAGTATAATTCACATCAATGCACTTATTATTTGTTTGTAAAAAAAATGATATTATATGTTGGACTTAGAAGGGACAAATCACAAATATATTAGGTTTAAAGTAGAAGACTTTGAAGTTAGTGACAAGTATATTTGTACACTTAGATCTACATAAACATAATAATGCATGGCTTGTTAAAACAACGTTGATACTGACATAAATTAAATTATTAATAAGTAGTTGATTATGCCCAGATATCATCATTCGCCACTCGCTTCATTCTATTAGAAACTTTGACTTGTCAATTGTTTCCCCTTTTTTTTTTTTTTTTTTTTTTATCTCAAATGAAAATTTTATCCCATTAACTTAATTTTTATCATTTATCTTTCTTATTTTATTATCATTTTATTTTGTCCCCCTCTTAATTTATTACCCAATTTACTTTATTTCCTTTCTCTTACTAATATAAATATTTATACTCTTTAAAACTAAATAAAATTGTCTGTTAAAAAGCTTGTAATGAAACGAGAATGTATCGTATAAACTGTATAATTATAGTAATAAAAATATGAGTGAATCACGACAGTTCTTATTTATTTAAGTTCAAAATGTATCTTTCAACATACATGTCTATTAATTAATTAATTAGTTAATGTAGTACTATAATATCATTTCATAATGACAAGTTTTTTTTAAACGAAAAATGTTTAAATGACAAGTTGCACTCTTCAATCGAATGTTTAGGATTTATTTACTCTTTCAAGAAGGTGACAGCTGGAGTAATCGTTTTAGTTAGTTTCAGTGGATTTTGATGTTTCAAGTTTTTAAAATCTATGCGCATATCATATTATATCAATTTCATCAATCATTCTAATCAAAATTTCCAAATATTACAAATTAATCATAAATTATAATTATACAAAGAATTGCATTTTTTTTTTTTGCGGGGAAAAATAGGAATTGCATTAATCAGACAGCAATTACATCAGGTATGTAGTCAATGTCATCAGGAAGTAAAGATCGACCCTGGCAGAATTCATGCACATTGCTAGCAAAAGAGTGTGCTAGACAATTAGCAGAACGCCTCACAAATGTAAAAGACACAAAATTAAAGCACCTAACAAGATCTCTTACATCTTCTACTAATGATCCAATGTGTGAAAAAGAAACTTCCAAACTTTGAAGCTGCTGGATGACTCCCAGGTTGTCTCCCTCAAATATAACATCAGCGTATTGTAAATCTCGTGCCAGCAGGACAGCTTCACGGAGTGCCAAACATTCTGCTATCTCCGGATTGAATATATGACAGAATTTGTTCCTTCTCCAAGCAACAACCTCACCACGGTGATTGCGATCATCTACTCCGGCTGCGGAACCTGTACTCGGATTACAAGCCGCATCAAAGTTAATCTTGAGAGTATTTTCTGGAGGCCTGTTCCATCTCGGCATATCAGTTGAGGTTTGTGGTGGCTCATACATGTGCTGGCCTGCATGGAATTGCTGGAGGTATCTGTCAATAAACTGGACAGATTTATATGCATCATATGTATGATTTTCATGGACTTTCTTGTTTCGGTTTGTCCATAGAGCCCAGCATGTCATCACGAATCGAGCAAATTGGTCAGCATCACATGTTTTTTGCACCTGTAGAATCCAGTCACATATTATATCAGAATCAACAACTAAACAGTGAGCAGGCAATGGAGATAAAGCCCACATCAGACGCGCATTCGTACAGTCCCTTAATGACTCAGTAGCAGAATCACATATAGGGCAAACAGCATCAATGTTAACTCTTCTCTTGCATAAATTCTCTCGAGTAGGTAGTCTATTCCTAGTCGCACGCCAAAGAAAAACTTTAATTTTATTGTTAAATATACATACATTATAGGAATACTACCTTTTTTAGTATTTGGTTGTACTATAAATATGTTTAAAAAACCTTAGGTGCATTATCGGCTTTTTAATGCAAAACTCCAAGTCTTGGCCATTTAGTGGATCGTGCCGGCCAATTTTGGAAACATCATAATTGGACCAAATATTTCATGTGTTACTCCGAAAGCCAACTGGGCAGCACTCCAAGTCCCATTTGGCAAATTGCAATATAGGGGATTTAGTAGGATGGATGTATTAGGTACTGTCTGGAGTGCGATGATAGGAAATTGCGAAGTTCATATCCATGGACTCCCGGTCTAGTATGAACAAGAATTTGCTGCCAAGTAGGAGGGTAAAGTTGCAACTATGTCTCCAGATAGTTCAACTACGTCTCCGGAAACGTTGCCCAGTTGACTACAAGAGTTGGAGGAAAAATTGAGATAGCGAATGTCTCCGGAATTGCAAAACTATGCTTTATTATTTTCATAATATAATTTATATTACAAAACTATTTATCTTAGCTACGCCACTTCTAATAATTGGAGAAACGGAGAAACCACTACTTACTAACGATCTTTTGTTTTGCTTCCGAATATCTGATATAATGTTTTATATCAGTTATTCAGAAGCAAAACATATTTTATTAAAATACCACTATTAGTGGGGTCTTTTTCAACAATTAGTAGTAATATTATTGGTCACTTCGTGTTTCCATTTCGCAAAACTTTTAGAAACTCAGCTGCACATTGTGGACATGATTTCCTCACGAATCTGATGCGCAATGTAAACACAATGCACATGCTTTAGTGTCACTAAATCAGTCCCTAACTGTCATGGCCGTACAGCACCACAGCGAAGCGTGTTTCTTAAGGCCATGTGTAAGTATTTGACAGCGCGAAGAATAAGCTAACATAAAAACCTTTTACAATGAAGAACGGGAGTAGAGCTAAAGGCAAACAATTTTCATCAAGAAACTGACTTGCATAGTACTCTATGTTCTGAAACCCGGACCCGGCCTCAGACCCGGCCGACCTTCCGGGTCGGATTTACCCGGGTCGACCCCGGGTCGACTCGGGTCGACCCGGACAACACAAAAAATATGCAAATTATATATATAAATATCATTACCTATAT
>JAYMSL010004955.1:0-10577 GCA_036897195.1 Plantago coronopus
AATATCCTCTTCATTACATACTTGAATCTGAAGAGAAGCTTTGTCCTATGACTTTTGAATTTGAGAATATCGTACCTATTACGTTTAACCTCGACTTTCATTATTATAAAGAAGTATGCCCTTATGATATCGGTTAACAGTTACTCCATTTGTTTCAATCTCATCATCTTACTCTTCAATTTAGTATGTCACAATTCATCTTACCCTCCTAAAATGGGATTTATATATATAGTCGATTCACCCATCTTTCCAACTTTATACACTATATTTCATACTTTATTCACTCTATTTCATTATTTTCACAAAATTCAACTCATGTTTGTTTAGTTCGAATTTATATTTCAATTCAGTTCATTTAAGAGATTCTGAGCCGAATCATACAGAACCCACCTTCATGCCTAAAGTCCTAAACCAACTTTTACCACTCCCCAAGGTTCGAACCAATTCAACTCAAGTTTGTTTAGTTCAAATTTATATGTTTATTAAGAGATTTTCAGCTAAATTAAACATAACCCAACTTGATGTATAAACCAACTCATACGACTTACAATCTTATCTATACTACTTTAACACCCTTACAATTAACTCAGTCTCTAGAGTTACTAGTATAATTTGAGTTAATAATACAAATTTGCCACTCAGACCTTTGGCAATAATAATCTGAAGGCCGTTGATAATGCCAGATCAATTATCTTTCTGCCAGAGTAATCTAATACTAATATCAAAATCATGACATGCCAGGAGAAAAATTGCTCGGGTATTATTAGCGGCCTAACCTGAAGTAGTGTGGCTTTATAGCAGTGTCAAAAAGCATTCACAAAAACAAAACAAAACAAAACAAATTTCAGGTTAATTACTGAAAACAGCACACACTTTTCTTCCTTGTTCATTCATTCATTCTTTCTTTCTTTCTTCAACACAAAACATTCATCAATTTCCACCACTTTTCCCCTTTCCTCTCTCTCCGTCTGTCTCTCACTTTTCCTCCACACCTAGGGTTCGCTGTTGCTGTTGCTGCTGCTGTGTTTTCTCCTCTTCTTCCTTTCCTAGGGTTTCGCACTTTCCGGAGCTGCTTCTACTGCTACTCAAATTCCAATTCCGAGATCGTTTGGTTACGGCCTAATGACCCGAGGATCGAAGTAGAAACCAACTGGAATGTTCATTGGAAGCTGCTAGAAACATGCATTTCACCAAGCTCGATGACTCTCCAATGTTCCGGAAACAGGTTTGTTTCTGGTCCCTTGGCTCGTGGAGTGAATTCAGCTTGTTTGATTTTGCCGGAAATGGAATTTATGGTGGTTGATTTGCTGGTGGAATTGTTTTTGATTTTTTTTTTTAAAAACTCGTGTACACTGTCAGTTAATTTAGTGTTTCTGTGTATATGAGAGAGATAGTTGATGATTGCTCATTTCCCATCGTAGGTGGAAGTAACTATTTGTGTAGTTTTAGTTTTCTTTTCGTATTTAGTACTTGAAATTAATTGATCAGATGGTGAACACTGTTCATTTTAGCAAATCTGGACCATTTCATCTTTAAATTATGTGTTCGAAAAATTGGAATTGGAGTGAGCATTGGAACTGTTGGTTTCTGCAAACTACTGGGATTGCTGTAAAGCTATTTTATCACTTTACTAAGTTTTAAGTGAGTTTGGTTTAAGTTGACAAGTGCTTTTAATATCATCTTGATACCTCTAAAAGATTGATAGTGAAGATCATGTTTGGTGTAAATTTGTTTTGAACGATCAATGTGGTTCTTTATCACTTCCACTGGACAAGTCCGAATGATTTGAGTTGTTAAGATTCTCTCTGAGTTGTTACTCTCGAGAACCTTGGCGCATTATGTAGGCAATTTACAACTTTTTCTTAAATACACTGTCCATAAATTCATTTGGATTTTGGGATACATCATCATCTGCCGTATTCGCCACTAGGGCTAGCCAAATTTCCTTCCGTAATTTTATAGATGTTGTGCTGTGTTTCTGTTAACAGATACAGACATTGGAGGATGGTTCAGAGTCATTGAGAGAAAGATGTCTGAAGTTCTACAAAGGATGTCGAAAATACACGTGAGAACATTTTTTTAATTGTCTTCTGCCTTACTAAATTATTTATAATACTTATTTTATCATCACCGTTTTCCTCCCTCCACATGTGTGAGTGTGATTGTTGTCGGCAATTCATTTCTGTCATCTTTGTAGTAGCATTTAAGTCAATTCTACCTCCTTTACTCACACCCCATTGCACAAAGCCATTTAAATTTTATTCACTTCATCTCGAGTTCCTAGAAATTGCTAGCATCTACCTTGTATGGTGTTGACAACTCGGACTAGTTACGTGGGATCTTGTGAAGTTTCCCTTTCTTGACCTGTAGGCATTTTAGTTAGTTTTGTCCATTTAATGTCAGTCAGTCAGTGCTCATTACCACATGTGAGAGCAAGGGCAATAACAGGTTCATAGAATCTAATCAAAGTATAGATGTGTATAAGGATTTTAATACAAGCATGTTTGTGTAGTTACCCGTGATTTCTTTGTTTGTATTGAGGTGTCTAGTTAATTTTAACTTTTCAGCAAAGTGTATTTTAAAACCTATTTTAAGGGAACAGGAAAGAGTTCTCAATGTCGATACAGGATATTGCTGTCACAAATAGTATTTCAATTACTGCAACTCTTTTTCAATCAATTCCTTGACTTAATCAACTATCCTGCATTAAATTTTGAAGAACTTACTGATTTTGGATCTTGTTGTCCTACAAGAATTTCTAAATACCTTTGGTGCTCATTTTCTAATAATTCCACTTGCAGCGAAGGGCTTGGCGAGGGATATGATGGAGACATAGCTTTTGCTAGTGCCCTCGAAACATTTGGTGGAGGGCATAATGATCCCATTAGTGTTGCGTTTGGAGGTATAAATAAACTGTTGCTATCTTTTCTTTTTCTGAGATGCAGATGTACACGTTATCCTTTCTTCAGTCTTGAATAACATTACCGTTGTGATTGTTTGTGTTTAGATTGCATCCATGCACAGTAATCTGGACTTTCAACAAACTAAGAAACCTTTTTCTCATGGTGGCTCTGTAATTTAGCTACTTAAAATAAGAGATTTAGTAGTTCACACTGCTTTAGCTGTACCTTATTTTCTAAATTCTTTCCATTTTGAATTACATAGACATGTAATATTAAGTCTTGTTTGATAGAAGCTGAGTTTAGGAGCGGTTTTACATCAAACGAATTACTTTTATTTGGCATATGAGCTTCAATTAGTTTGATTTGAAACGGCGTTATCAATTCAATATTTCAGGTCCTGTCATGACAAAATTTACAATCGCATTGAGAGAAATTGGGACTTATAAGGAAGTTCTTCGATCTCAGGTATGCTATAATATAATATAATGTGTTTGCGAAGATTTTTTCCCCCAAATTTATAACAAAGTTCTAGTAAATCCAATCATATGGCACTATAGTACATCTGTAATATTGACAGTTCTATTCTGTTCAAGTGTAGCATATGGCACTATAGTACGTCTGTAATATTAAAGTCTTAGATTAATTTGATTTATGAGTAGGAGTGAGGAAGAGACCCGGAACTGAAGTATTATTCATCTGGTACTCTGATTTTTGTTCAGGTTGAACATTTACTGAATGGCAGATTGCAGCAATTTGTGGATTATGATTTACAAGATGTAAAGGTACCATACGTCTCCTTTTCATTTTAAAAGTGATGTGTTAAAATAAGGAAAATAATTTTAGCAACTTGCTTCATTGGTGTTTGGATGCTGTGTTTGTCCATAAGATAGCTTAGGATTACAATATATGTCAATCTTTAGAAAACATTTTTAATCTGTTGCCCGAGCACTTCATATGTACATTATCGTTCTCTCTACTGTTGGCGTGCCCAATCATTTGGCTTTAGAGCTGATATGCCGTTGTACATATCAGACCATCTCATTGTTGGATTTTCACTATTCTAGTTGGCCAATTAATGACTTCTCCTGTTGTCTGCGTGAATCCTTGTGTCTCTTTGGTTGAAGTGTTTTTCTTGCATTTCTTCATATGACTGATCTGTATTTGTATGATTTTCACCATTCTAGTTGGCCAATTAAGTACTTATCTTGTTGTCTGCATAAAACCTTCTGTCTCTTTGGCTCAAGTGTTTTTCTTGCATTTCTTCATACTAATTATCTGTATTTGTATGATATCTTTTTTTTTTTTTTTTGGGTTGACTTGGCTATCTCTAGTTGGCACATTATTCCAAGTAACCTAATCCCTAACTTGGTTTCATTGTTGAATTTTTTCTTGCAGGAGGCACGAAAACGATTTGACAAGGCTAGTCTTACATACGATCAGGTGATCTTCGACAAAGTTCCTGAAGAGTTATCTACTTTTCCGAGATTTTGAATTGTTTGACCGCATTTTGTGTTTATCTTTTCATTTCTAAGTAAAATGTTTTGTACAGGCCCGTGAAAAGTTTCTCTCGCTGAGGAAAGGCACAAGGAGTGATGTGGCTACCATCTTGGAGGAGGTAAATTATGTAACTCTAAGAAATAAGGCAAAGTCGTTAGGTTCCTCTCAAATGCTTTTTAATATTATCTGAAATTTATCCAGGAGCTCCATCATGCCAGGTCAACATTTGAGCAAGCTCGCTTTAATCTGGTAAATGGTGCTGTATTCTTAGTGGTTTTGTGATCTATCTGAAGAAATATATGGTTTGAATCTTCCTGAAATCCTGAGCTTGAATTTTGATTGTTCAGGTAACTGCTCTTTCTAACATTGAAGCGAAAAAACGGTTCGAGTTCCTGGAAGCCGTTAGTGAGACTATGGCTTCTCACCTTCGGTATTTTAAACAGGTAATGCTATATGGTACTACCTCTTGGTTATCAGTCCAAGTAAGCCGGTTTGACGTCTATTAACTCTGTGATCGCATGTAGGGTTACGAGCTGTTGCATCAGATGGAACCCTATATTAATCAGGTTTGTCCTAACATCTTCTTTCTGGTTCGTGGAGGCACTTATTAACTAGTTCTGATTTGGTCTCTTAACTTATTATGGAAGAGGTTGGAAAATTAATTATCAACGTCCTCTAACTGACTACTAACTAGGGAATAATACATTTGGGAAAGCGTTGAGAAATGTTCTGGTTCTTAATATGTTAGTTTCCAAATAAATGAGGATATTTTTAATGGTGCAGGTGTCGACCTATGCAAAGCAGTCAAGAGAGCGATCTAATTATGAGCAGGCTGCTCTTAATGAGAGAATGCAAGAATACAAAAGACAGATTGACCGAGAGAGTAGGTGGTCTTCTCATGGTTCCAATGGATCTCCTAATGGTGACGGAATACAAGCGATTGGAAGGAGTTCGCATAAGATGATAGATGCCGTCATGCAATCTGCTGCAAAAGGAAAGGTAAAAGAGTGATAAGATTTATGTGCCCTTGATTTCTATATTTGCATTGCTGTTTTATATGGGACGATAGCATGAGCATCTGCATGTGTTAGGTGCAATTCCTGCCAAATCCCTTGTTTAATTTATGTTGCACAGAGTTCTCATGCTTTCAGAATGATGCACCAAAGCCACTTTATTTTCTTTCATTTTCAAATTTGGTTTTCTTTTTCGAGACCCTAATAATTTTGGAAATAGAAGAGCTTTAGAGTTTGGTGCAGAATTTAAGAACTCAGGGTTTTCCATACAATTATAATGCAAGATCTGATGCAAGTTATAAATAACCAAGGACAAAAGGTATTGTTGTGTTCATGAACTTTATAAATAAGGATGTATGTTTTGATGCTTGAAGCTGCAAATTCTATCAGGTGCAAACAATCAGGCAAGGATATCTTTCAAAACGTTCTTCTAACCTAAGAGGTGACTGGAAGAGAAGGTTCTTCGTGCTTGACAGTAGAGGAATGTTATACTATTATCGTAAACAGAGTAGCAAACCTTCAGTGAGTAAATGTTCAAGTTATACATATTCAGCTTCTTAGTCATGCACACAGAACACTTCCTTTTGCCTGCCTTTAATCCTCATAACCAAATATCTGTCCTCTGTAGGGGTCTGGTTCCCAACTTGCTAGTCAAAGGAATAGTTCGGAACTGGGTTCTGGGTTGCTCAGTCGTTGGCTCTCTTCTCATTATCATGGTGGGGTACACGATGAGAAATCTGTTGCACACCACACAGTGAACCTGCTGACTTCAACAATAAAAGTTGATGCTGACCAATCTGACTTGAGGTTTTGCTTCCGGATCATATCACCAACGAAGAATTATACATTACAGGTCTGCTGTTATTTATGAGGCCTTCTTTATTCTGGGAACATTTAAATCCCTATGAACTATGGCAATATCTGAGGATTACACACCAAGCTGATGGAGTTTGCGATATAACATGTGAAAGTTGTGTGCTAAAATCTGAAATCGCACACATGATTAGGATGAGCTTTAAAGGTTATTTTTGTATGCTGGGATTAACCTCCCGTCTCAGACTCAGATTACTCATACTTGGAAGCAGGATTAGTCTCCTGTCAATTTAAGGCTTGCATAAAAAATGCATGAAAATTTAGTATGCATCAGATAGCTTCAGCATGATATGGTTGATCCGTTGCACAGGTGTAAATTATCTTCATACTCTTTTATGCAGGCAGAGAGTGCTCTGGATCAAATGGATTGGATTGAGAAAATTACAGGGGTGATAGCATCTCTACTAAGTTCTCAGGTCCCTGAAAGGGTGAGTGACATCCTTCTGGTCATAGATTCAAGTTTGAACGTTTTGCTTCATCACCTCTTAAACTTATCATATCTCATTTAGCCAAAAGGAAATTATATGAGCCACTTGAAACTATATGAACCACTTGAAAATTTCTTGTATACTTTGAGCTTTTTGCATCACATTTCGAAATTTTCTATGCTCTGGTAGTCAGGATTCAGGACTACATGCCCCAAACTTGTTTTGATCCTTCCTTGGGATTAGTATATTGTTGTCAGCCACGAATTTTTGATATTCAGAATGTTGAATTTCATTCTATTTGGAACTTGTTCCAGTGTTTATCTTCTAGTCCAATGGGCAGTGGACATCATCGATCCACCAGTGAGAGTAGTTCATTTGGGAGTACTGACTTTGATCATGGAGCAGTGGAAGAGTACACATCTGATCGATTTTCATCAATGCATTTAGACCGCCATTTGAGAAGTTCACAACATCAAAGGACTGGTCCGAAAAGTGAGAAGCCTATTGACGTGTTACGGAAGGTCTGTGGTAATGACAGATGTGCTGATTGTGGTGCCTCTGAACCAGATTGGGCATCCTTGAATTTGGGTGTTCTCGTATGCATTGAATGTTCCGGCGTGCACCGTAATCTTGGCGTTCACATATCTAAGGTATAGGAAGCAATATACACCACGCCTTTGACCTCTTCTTTCTAGGAGATTAAAATTTAATATCGTGTGCAACATTATTACATCATAAAGTCATCTGCAGTCTTGATCATAAACTTGTTATATACATCTTCACGATGTACGTGTGCACTTTAAACCAGTGCCTCATGGGGGACATACAAGACATTTTTAATTAACATTGTACTCTTTCGTATTACTATTTTTGCGCTCATACTTATTTAGCAAATATGAACAAAGAATGGGAAGGCGTAAAAATGGATGTACTTAATAATGAGAGAAATTAAAAAAGTTGGAGAAAAATAACGAATCAAGTATGGGGTACAGTGATATAATGAATACGTTTTGATAATAATTTGTAATTATTGGGTGAACAAGTGGGGTAAATTGTTGGGGGGGGGGGGAAGGAGTAAATATGGGATGTCCAGAGAAGGAAAATAATCTAACAATATTTGCACTCATGATTTTTTTATTCCATTATGCTATATGAGTTTGCAATTCGCATGATATGTGATGTTATCATTAATTTTGTACCCCTACATGCAGGTTCGATCACTAACTCTCGATGTCAAAGTTTGGGAGCCTTCTGTCATAAATCTATTTCAGTCTTTGGGAAACACGTTTGCAAATTCTGTTTGGGAAGAACTACTGCAGTCTAAGGGTGTCTTGCAAGTTGATAATGGGTAGGATTTCTTTCCATTCGATGTACTTTCATTTTGTCAATTTTTTTCAATTCGACAATATTCATAATATTAATCATAACTTAATTAAGTTATCTGAAGTTTATACAGGAATAATAAACAACCAGGGCAGTACTTCAGCAAGCCCAGTCCCACTGATTCAATTTCTACGAAGGAAAAATTTATTCATGCGAAGGTAATTTATCAAGCTCAACGTTCTGTTACTTTGTTTTTGATTCTTTCTAGGTATAAAAAAATTCTTTCCACAGTTTTGCTGATTTAGTTTTGATGATTGAATAAAGCAAACTCATATCTCGACCCAGCCATTGCAACCCCATTTAACACCAAGCTCCCTGTACTGCGAAACGTTATATCTCCATGATTTTAAATTGATCTAATGATACTACTACCAAAATCTTATGTCCATGATTTTCATCTTTTGCATTGTTGGTTACAGTATGCAGAGAAAACTTTTGTTCGGAAGCAAAAGGATACTCGACCGGTGGCACAACAGATTTGGGAAGCTGTTCTTGCCAATGACAAAAAAGCTGTGTATGGGCTTATTGTCAACTCTACAATGGATGTAAATGGCATATATGACCGAGGGACGGGGAATTCTTCTTTAACGCTTGCTAAAGCAATGCTCTTACAAGAGCAAATTATGCTCGATCCCTACGAAACGTTACAGAAGACACTTTCTGGCTCCATTAACATGGCAAGTACGAGTGAAGGAAGTAGAATGGAAGATTTTGACGAATGCTCCTTGCTGCACCTTGCTTGTGAGACGGGGGATATTGGAATGATTGAGCTCCTTTTGCAATATGGGGCAAATATAAATGCTATTGATTCGAATGGACGGACGCCTCTTCATTGGTGCATCATCAGAGGCAAAAATATAGCTGCAAAGCTTCTATTAGCAAGGTGAGATCTGCCGCATTCAAGTAGAGTTTTTATTGTTGTGTTTACTCGTACGTGTTATTATAGTATTAAAGCTGAAACGAGCAAGTCTTAATAGTAGACCTAATAGTAGAGGAAGTCTTCTTACAAGTTTCCAGTAGCTGTAAAATCTGGTTTCTCGGTTAAGATTGCACAAAAAGCATTCCTCATCTTTGTCATCATTTCTTATTTGTCATGAAAAGCAAGTGAAACATGACTGTTATTTGTGTCTGTATCCTTACACTTTCGAAAAACTGATCCACTTAGTTGATTGTCCTGGACAACAGAGGAGCTGATCCGCGGGCAGTAGATAACCAAGGGAAAGCCACATTTCAGCTTGCTGTGGATTCAAACTTTGACGACAATGAGGTCCTTGTACTATTATCAGACATCGGTGGCTGATGGGCATACATAATGCTCAATGATTTATTGGATGAAAAAAGCAGGAGCCAGGAAGTGATTGGAATGTTACGAGTAAGCCTACTGTAAGTATGTGCGATTTTAGCTTGCTCCATCCTCTGTTCTGTCCATAATAGAATGTGAGCCTGGATTCGGGATTATGATTGTTCGCAGAAACCTCCCTGCTTTAAGCTTGTTGTGTGTCAAATATGGTGGAAGATTGTTGTTGTCTACTGATGGTTTCTGTAATATATAGTAATGCGGTTTGGATTCTGTAGTTATTATTTAGGACCCATTTTTCTTCCTGTAGTGAAGAGCAAGTTGAGGTTTTGTGTCATGTAAATCTTCTAGTCAGGATGCTGTCAAGTCTTCGTATTTGAACAAGAAAAGTTTTGCTTGCCTTATATTTTTGTCTTTTGATGTAAGTGGATCTCTAACCAGAAAGGGATACATAGGTTGGTTTTTATACTTACTGTTGTCGAGTGTAATACATTATACATGTGTTGAAAACATGTTGTGAGTATAATACTTGGGAAAGACGTTGTTTTTTTTAACTTATTAAGGAAAAACGGGTCATTAAAAATTAAGTTTCTTATACCAAAACAAACACAGATACACTGACACAAAGATAATGCGAATTGATACAAAACCAATGAAGCACCATTACGCATACGAATACGGAATACGTCAAAACTCAAAATATTAGAATACGCGTACGTAAAAAGTAAAAAGTACGTGTAACTATTTATATCATACTAGAAAAGCGTCACACGCTATGCGTGTGATAGCGTGTGACGCGTATTTTTATATGCAATTATTGAATAAATAATGTTTTAAAATTATAAACTCAAATTATATATTGGTAAAGAATTATTTTGTTAAGTTAAGACATTATTATTTATGTTTTAGTTTGATTTAATTAATTACATGTCATTGTAACACGGTAACATGGGCCAATCAAATACGATGACATTGATCTGTTGTGATCTGATATGTATATGTATGGATTGATTCCATCACAAACTCGAGTGACAACTTGAAGGTCTGGACTTTATGAAAATCAAAATTCAATTATCTATCTAGTCCAATGAAACCCATCTGATCTGATTGATTATACTACATTAAATCTGATAGTAAGTTGGTGTTTTTCGTGTACGTACATAATATGTCATCGACTGCACCT
>JAYMSL010004956.1:0-10576 GCA_036897195.1 Plantago coronopus
AAACTTAAGCTCTCAATTTCTCTGAGTGATATCACACATTGATACCTCCTCTATTTATAGGACAACAATTAACTCCTAATCCCAATTGGATACCAAGTCTTATTCCTAATTGCCTACTAACTCCTATTCATAATTGCTCAAGTAGAGTCCCATATTCTACATTACTCCTAAAATATGTATATTTAGATTTCTCCTAAATATCTTCAAGCTTACGCCAACAGGTTATTGGCAGTGTAGTATTGGTCACATGTTATGGTTCTAGTGGGTTTGTACTCTTTCTATTTCGTCTTATTTCGTCACCTTGCAACTTGTATTGATCATATCTTGGCTACGTGAGGTATTTGTGTATCGGTCTAGGCTAAACCTTCCAAATCTCATGGGCTATTGGTGCTTAGCTGTTCTTGGGGTTTAGTCCTAGTCGATTATCATCTCCCTCCTCTAGTTGGACATGTTATCATTTAGCGGGTGATTTTGGAGATTCTTTGGTGCAAATCTTTTGCACTAATTGTACGATTTCACGGTTATATTATAATAATATTTTGCCGATTTCAAAAAAAACTTCTATAAAAAGAAGTCCCATGCACCCATTTTAAATTCTTTTTTAAAAAAATGCATTTTGCACTAATATGTACATTATGCACTAAAATGTACAGCCTTACGTACAAATCTCATGTACATTCTGCATAAATTAGAACTTAATTACAACTCAAATGTACAGATCTCATACACATTTGTGTACATTTTACACTACAATGTACAACATTAAAAGTTAACATTTACCCTTACTACTGTCCCGACTGTTTTTGAATGAGTTGTTGGATGATACCGACTTGAAATTTTTCCAAATGAAAGAAGGGAAAATTACAAATAAGGGTAGGTCAACACACACTCTTTTAAAAAACTACCTATCACTTTTCTAATTAAACTAACAAAAAATACCAATTTCTGATAATTTGTACATTATGTGTTAAAATGTACAAATTTTCTTGTACATTTTGCATAAATTATAAAATAACCACATCCAAAATGTACATATATTTTGGTCAACTTTATGCGAGTTACTGTTTTGCCTCTTTTTGTAAGTGTCTCTCCGCCTCTTTTTGTAAGTGTATCTCCCAAAATGTACCTACGTAATCTTCCATGAAAAAGAACCAGAAGAAACATTGGAGGCTGCCATAGTCCAGTAGTTCTCAAGGAAAAGAAAACTTGTAGCCCAATGGCCCCTCTTGCACGGCCTCGTAATGTGCCCAATATTTAGAGTCAGGTTAGGATCCAATAATCTACTGCTAGCTTATTTGAAAATGGAGAAGATTTCATCCATCAATTTCAATCTATTTCAATACATAATATATACATTCTCGTTTCGTTCTTATACTTCAAGTATCCCCTTTACCACTAAAAAAAAATTTAAAAAATATAGTAAAGTATTCTTCAAGTTATACTCTTACATTATACCACACTCATATGTTTATACTTTATATTTAACAATTTTACCAAACTTCAATAACTTTGTATGTTCTAATGTTATCGATCGATTGAACTTCACTCGACAGTCTCAAGACATTGAAATCGAACTTCAAGTAATCAAGTTATACTCTTAAAGTACGTAGTAATTGTACTTTTTTTTTCATTTTAAAATATACTATTACAATCGTTATACAGATGTATAACTAATAATTAACTAAATACTATTTGAACCTCATTACAGAAGAAATATCACCTTTCGAAAATATAATCACTCATTATGAATTTGTGGGAATCGAATACATGACCTCTTACAATCAAGGATGTCTCAATTAACCACTTACCTACAAGCGCTTTGACCAGATTAGTAGGTCAATTGTATTATTAGTTGGTCAATTTTAAGGTATATAACCAGATTTAGCCTTAACATTATCGAGTCAACTTCAGAATCTGAACTTGGGAACATAAAAAAACACAGAGAATGCAGTTGATGGTGAAAATGACGAAGCTTGGAAATGGTAGCCCGAAGCCGAACCAGAGCCACAAATGAGACGCCTTTCTTGACCAAAAATAGAACAGGAATAAATACTCTTAATCTTCGCCATTAAATGCAGGTTAGTGAAATTAGTAGCAATTATTATCGACTTTTAAAAGGGTCTCTTTCAAAAGCCTAAGATATTCTCGTTCGGATGTACATGATTAATTGATTAGTATGGGCTAATGATCATGAGAACGTTGAAAGAAATAATGACCAGAAAATCTTAGCTTTTATCACATGGCGCATATTTTTCCGACATTTTTAGGGTAGCCATTAATCTCAACTTAGGCATTGAGGATGACTATTCGATAGTCACCATGAAATGTGCTATACGACACCAATCACTAATTAAAATTCCGTATTTTAAGATTATTGAAGTTGTCCCTATAACACCTTAAAAGACATTATAAGGATGATAACTCATAATGTTATAGAACTCATTCACGCGCGTGTTAACTATGTCTCTTTCAATAAGATTTTTTTTTTAATATAGATTATTAGTGTATAGATACTTGATGACTAAATTTCTCAGTACTACAATGTTTGGGGGTATGAACATGGATAATATTGGTTTTGTAAGTCATGGCATGGATACGAAAAATAATCCGTGACCGTTTATTACTCGGCTCATTTAGTCTTATATGTTTTTCACTCTTTTGGTCCGGTAAATTAATCAAAATTCTAATTATAATACTTCGGTAACAAATATAAAGAGGCGGATTACATTTAGGGCTTCCAGTTCAATTGAACTCGTGAATGGCTACTGTTTGCTTTTGACTCCAGTATCCTTTGATGTGTTGTGGGCCTACTTTTCCTATGATCTTTTCTTGGGTGGGCCTGCGGGTTGGGAGTTTGGTTCGTCCCGCCCATACCTACTTTGTGTGGTCGGGATTTGTGCCTTTCGGTTTGGTTTTTGGAATCATCTTGATTTGTGAGTGTTCTTACCTTGGACATCTCCGGTGGGCTTTATAACATGAATTGCTCTAGCACCATGGGTCGATCGGAATTTCCCCAAGGAAGCTCGGCTAGGGGTGAATTGCCACCCCGTACATCCCGACTCTTGGTCGTTCCCCCTTTCTTGGAACTGGACATACTAGACGACTGGGGGTGAACTCTCCATGTGTATTGCGGGGTATTCTCGAGAGTAAAATGACTTGGTTTCGTATTTTTGGTTTCCACTTCGACTAGACCTTTTGATGGGTGTTGCTCTTCTCATTGGGCAATGGTCTTTGGTCGAAGTGTAAACTCCGTATCTAGATTAATCCCGCACCTAGAACTGGGAATGAACACGCCTTGATGTTTCGGTCTAGTGGTTGTGGTTAGTGGTGTTCTCTTTGGTTTGGCGGTTTGGACTAACCCGTATTGCTCATGTTTTATTTCTTTCGGACAGGTGACTTTGATTCTGTTTGGGCCCCCGTATTTTTTGGTCTCATTGGGCGTTGGCCTGGTTTTGTGGTGGGCTCGTGACTGGTTTTGGGTGGCTGTCTCTAGACTGAGCCCCTTTTCTTGTGGCTTCTTTTAGCAGTGTTCCTTTTTTGTTGTTTTGACGAGGTCGAGTGGTCCGTAATGTTTTGGACAATTGGGGTTGGTTTAGTTTTTATCTGGTGGGGCGGGTATAGCGAGATTTCTCTTTTTCCTCCGGTTTTGGGGCGAACTGTGTGCAAGTCTTTTGCACGCTTTACTTGTAAATTCTCTTTATACATATATAATATATTTTGCCGTTTCCAAAAAAAATTAATTCGCTACGTACATACCTAATTCACCTATTAATTGGTACAAATCTTTTCCAAATCCAGAACACCCCATTAAGCATAATTCAATATTTGACATCCGCAACACCGAAAATCCCAAAATGTTGATTATGAAGTGTTGGTGTTGCCCGTGCTAAAGGGATTAGGTTTAACAATGTGTTTGGGATTTTGACATTTCGTTATCGTATATTTTATTTAGTTCGTGAATTAGTATTAATTCGTAAATTTAATTGAATTGTGGTGAATTAGCTCTAAATTTAGTACACTTTACCAGATTTGTACCCAACTATTGAAATTGGAATTTTAGTTAATTCACATGACCAAATGTTGCAATTGAAAACATATAGGACCGTATGGATATAATAGTAAACATACATGACTAAATAAATGATATTTTCATTATGGATCCAACCATAGCTTTATGGAAACATACATGATACTCACTTTATCCAAAAACTGTTGTCCACTTAAATTTTCGATACTTAACTTTAAGGTATATTATTGTTAGAGTTCACTTGATTCTTGTTCACTTAATTCAAACTCTTTATTTAGATCAACGATCGTCGAATTTGCTCGTATTGTCGTACATACAACCTTTCAATTTTTCAGTAGCTAATTTATTTTAAGTATTATTATCAATAGTTAGAAGTTATTTATCAAACTAGTAGATGAAGATATGTTTTCTCTCTACTTACATAAAATCCTCCTTTCTATGAGTATTGGTGATATAAATAAATACTTTTAATAACATTTGAATCTCGTATTCTCTTTGAGTGCACATTGAATAAATGACACAAGCTCGATCAAGTGATAATATGCAAGCTCAAGTAAACTTGTAGGATCAAAATATAACTTACTATTCATTAGTCATTACCAAAAACCACTTTTAGCATCACATAAAAAAACTAATATTATCAAAACATAATGTTTTTCTAATTGATTCCTGTTAATCTAGAGATTTTTCTGGCCATTATATGTCATTCTTGGTCAACGGCTTTAGTTTTGATGGAGCTCTTTGTATGTAATTAAGTGAAAAGTGTGTTAAGATACTTTGTATACTTGTAGTTAGCAACATTATGTTTTACTTTTCTTTTCTTTTTTTTGTAAAAAATAATATCTGCAAATAAATACCTAGTTAATTTAATAAATAAATAAATAGTGAGTTAATTAAGGGTACATCCTCATCCTCTATCTTGCCATTAGCAGCCCATTTGATAAATGAGTGATAATTGATCAATGATAAAATCATTGCTCCTTATAAATTCAAAATGCACCCAAAGCAGCCAATCCACGAATTTTGCCATGCACCACCATGTGTAAGTAACAAAGCCTTTTAGAAAAAGCCAAAATAATTATCTTGTTTCGTATTTTATTGTATTTTGCCAAGTAGTTGGGAATCAGGACCATACAAAGTGAAGATTTAATAATAATAATAATAATAATAATAATAAAAATAATTAATCAGCAAATCAAAGATTAACAAAATTAAACAATATTAAACTACTCAAGGCGGTTAAGGAAGTGGACTTTTCACAAGAACTAACACAGAACAGCAAGTTGCGTCTGGGAAATCTGAGCTTTAATTCGTCACGCGATAAGCAGCACACTAAAAAGCACTTATTTGATAATTGATAGGTTAATATTAAATATTAATTATTAGTAGTATTAAGTCGCTAAACGTAATTAAAGATGAGATAATTAATAAGTGTCCTTTCAGTTTCATGGGGCCCACCCCGAAAATGTACTGATAAGTGAGTGGTGAATGCGGAATTTCATAATCGCAATTATAGCTACGAGTTAAGGTAGCCGTCTCTTGCAATAACAGACCGAATATAAATTAATGTTAAATAAAATGTCGGGATACTAGAAAAGGATTATCCTCGTGACAACATAAAATATCAACTTCCAATCACACAATGTTCGCCTACCTCCCGGCCTTATGGCATTCCAACCACATATTCTACACTATTTTATTTTATGGCCAAATTATATGGCCAAATTATACACGTATCCTTGAGTAATATCTAAATTACAAATAAATTATGACGCGGTTGAGAGTTATAAGGTGGTTAAGTGATAGAGGAAAGGAGTTAAAAGTCCTTATAAGTAGGAGGTTTACAATTCGAACCTTCGGAGGAACATGTTACGTGTACATTAATATTTACTTGATATTTTGTACTTATAATTATAATTTACCGATTCAAAAAAGAAAAAGGAAACTATGACACGGTTAGAACATAGGACATACGTTCGATGTATTGAAATGTGGCGTGCTTTCAATTTATTAAAACGTGGCGAACATCTAATAACTAGTTTCAATATATGGCACACAAACCAGTACACATCAGAACTTCTTCGATTGGGGTGGTTACTTTTTGGATCGGTGTGGCATTGCTAGACTTCCACGTGAGTGGTATGTCGGGACAAACCAATATAGAAGTAGTACACAATTTCTCAAACAGTTGGTCCTTAATCAAACTACTTTCTTATCGGTCACTCATCATATCGTAAGATTGATTTGGCACATAAGGATCTTATTCTTGAGTTTTTATGGATGGATATTCCGAAAAGAAATGTGCATGTTTGTATGAGAATTACAATGGTTGCACAAATTTCTAGTCGATATCTATCTAAATCTCTATGTCGGAGTAAATATTCACCCATTTCGAGAACATCTGGGAAACGAGGTTTTTTCAGGTTGTCACTCAGCTACAAACGTTTTGACTCATGAGAATCATACTCAACCCCCTGTAACCTCCATTAATCTTTTTAAAAAGTAGAATCACTAATTGAATGTGCGATGTCTCAACATCCGATAGAACTCAGGACCAATCATTTGCACCGCTTTTGTGTTAGAAGAAGTTTCCTTTATAATACTATTTGTAATGTACATACACCTAATCAATCGAGACCTTACATTTCAGGTCGGGGAGTTTACTTATGAATTGACCTACGATGATATAGCTTTCATACAGACCAACTGATATCCTTCCTTGCGCAATTTTGTGTGGCTGGCCACATTATGACACACTATATCGATAATGGATTGACCTGCTTTAAACATAGATAATCTAATACAATCTACTCATGTATTGAAGTTATCTGAATTCAATTCAATTAACCCGTCGGCCCGTTACACACTCAATCATTCAAATTTAGACTGTTCAAGTGATTGGTAATGTGTGCATTATGCACTTATTCGTGATAACTTAGTAAATAATATAGCTGTAGCACAGAAAAAGAAGAGCACTATTTGTAGCAGGCATTTCGATTAAAAAACTGCATGTTCTTGTTAAAATGAAGAGTTGTCATTCTTTGATGATCGGATAAGTCACTAAAATGGCAAATTAAGTAAAAAAATGAAGGAAAAAGTAGTCAAGTTTATATTCCACGTTATGATTTGCGAACTAAATAAATATGGGGACGCATATTCGTGCATGGCACAGTGATTCTATTTGACGGATTGGCCTTAATTTGAAGCTACTTTCTGTGCTATGATTACATAAACAAATAATTAATTAATAATCTCGATGCTGATATTATTCATATGCACTAGAGAATGCAAGAGATAACATTTTATATTAATGTATATATATATCTTCTGAAACTTTCTCTGGTGTTCACTCACTAAAACCAAATGATATTACATTTGGAACGGTGTATATGGTGTAATGCATACCCTATCATGTCGGACCATTTGTAACAAGTATTTAATGTGGATTAATATTTAGTACTGTATGTTTTTCACTTCGACATTTGTTTGGTATTATAAGTCAGGGTAAAATCCATTTTTAGTATGTTAGAGGGCGACGTTTCCACGTTTCCCCGGCTATCAACTCATTATAATTTTAAACTTCCTCCTAGCCTTTTTAAACGAGTCGAATTTGATACACATCTCGAGCTGAAACAAATCGAGCCTGACCCCGGCTCGTAATTAAAACAAGTAGTAAAATGGGCCTGGGCTCGAAAATTATTGAACCTTACGGAGCTTTATCGAGCATTATTTATGGAAAATGTTTAAAATAAAGATAAAGAAATATAAATTTATCAGACTAATGAGCCTTAACGATCTTCCGAGGGGAGTCTGAGCCTTAGTGTATTTGAATGCAGTCCAGGATAATATATACAAGAGATATAGAAAGGGAGTAGAGAACATCAAACTTTATGGAGAGTGGAGTCAATAGTTTGACAATCTCTCCTTAAGACGTATTGTCCTGCTACGGTGCTTTACGATACTTGTCAAAAGTCGTCTCGCTAAGACAATATTAATACACTCTAATACTGAATATGTCAGACTTACTTCAAAATGAGGATAAATTCTCAAGAGAAGGAGAGTATAAGATAGGAGATTGCTTGTGAATGTTTTTGGAATGAAGATTATTTCTCCTATTTATACTTGTGAATGATTGTTCAAGAAGTGTCAATTTATTCAAAGGAGTGTAAGAAATGGTTGTAAACGCATTTCAAACTCATTGAAACACATTTGTTACGACCTCCAAACCGGAGGGTGAAGAATGAACTTGTACAATTGCAAACTTGTTCAAATTCACATTAATTCTACATGGATCCGAGCGGCCGCCTAGTCCAAATGCTTTTTTTTTGAAGAGGCAAATCTATTCTAATCCTACTCCTACTACTACATTAACCCAATACCAACCTTATAACACACACCAATACCAACCTTATATCACCAAATAAACCTCCACCTCCGGGAATCGAACCCGGGACCTCTAACCATTACACCCTGCACCACCCACCCCGGGTTCACTTATGAGGATCTTTTGCCTTTAGTTTCATCAATCATCTATTTGCTCGACACAAATGAGATTGATTACAATTTGTAATGACGTCATAACATTAAATACTACACTTATTACAACCTTCTATGATCTCCTCACAACCAGAAGGTAATACCTGCAAATGTATTGCGTTGGTATACCATACTTCCTTACCAGGGTAAGGTTCGTTTGAGAAAAAAAGTCGTGGACATATTTTAAAAGTAAAGTTGATCAGATATTGAGAGTTTCAGCCAAATTCAAAGTACACTTAATCGGTCCGATTATAGTCCGTATCGAGTAAATACTCAACAATCCCAGTCCGGGACTCTAAAATAGGTTTCTGTCAATGACACGCATACTCGCTGATCGATTAAAACTTTGAGGTTAAGGATTTGCCTCCAAGAATAACATTTAAAAAGAAAAAAGACATTACATGATTATTTCCGTAGTGCCTAGTGTATTATCATGCATGCAAATTGCAAAGTGATAAAAAGGAGAAAGATGTCTTTTAAGGTGTCCGAAAGTAGATAATAAAGAAATGTTGGATAGTTAATGACGATTGTTAAGGCTCTGTTATTTTCAATATAAGTTCAGTTTCATTCAGTTCAGGTTTAGTTAGTTCAAATTTGTACTTTAATTAAGTTCAGTTCAGTTCAGTTCAGATTAGTTCCGAAAATCTCAGTTGAGAAGAATAGAGCCTAAGTGTAATTAGAGGATTGGAGAAGAGGAAGAGGATATGTTGTTGTTGCTTAAGCTCTACGGAAAAACGACATCCACTAAGATATTTTATTATTAGTTTATTTAGTTAGATAATTGCGTAATATTATGAGTGATCCACAGATTGATGATTATTATTAGTCTGATTTTAGTACTAGTTCAAAAGTGTAGCTTTCCATGTCCCATGGATTGATCATAAACTGACATGTAACCTCGTCCTAGTTTAGTTTTTGCTTAAATTAATCCCCTCCTTTATCTTCTCCCACTTACCCCACTCACTCTTATCTCATAACCACCATTAGAAGCTACTAGTACAATTACGAGGTCAATTATGTTTCTCTAATGAATTATTAATCCGGTCATTTAAGGGACTCATAAGATAGTTCAGTGAAAGAGATGAGAGTTGTAAATGGAACATATTTTGTAAATCCGGAAAAATATTACAAATATAACTAAACAAATCTAAATGTTTTGTACTTCATAAGCAAAAACATAGATTTCCGTAAGAATACTTACCGTAGGTGTAAAATAGGTTATACAAAATAATGTGAGTGCAAAAATGTAATTTAGTGGGGCAAATTATAATTTTATAAAGACTACTCCCTCCGTCCCACAAAACTTTACACATTATCAAATAAGAAAACTACCCCACACACTAAAACATTATTTTAACATCAGCACACTTTTTTATCACCACACATTCTTAAAAAGTAACATACCCCACTTACTTTTTTCATTTTTATTTTATTACTTTAACTCATTTTCTTAAAATGCGTGATAACCATAACGGGTAATGTTTTGTGGGACGGAGGGAGTACATATACGTGTTAAAAAAATAAAAATTGTGGGGATAACGTGACTGGTGGCTGATGATACATCCGTCCCTGATTCAAACCATGGTAGAATTAACATAATACTAAAGTACATGATTTTTACGTGGATTAAGAACAATATCAAGAATGGAGAATGTTCATACATTCCAACTCATTTATTTCTACTTCTATCTACTCTAATTAGAAGTAAATATAGAATTCTAAATCAATATAGAAGTTTGGTATTAGTCTAATCACATTTACTAATTTTATTACTAATTCTACTAACTCTAAGTAAATATTATAGATTAAGTATCAGTCCCATTCAGAAGTTTGTTATCCTTTTTAATTCCATTATAAAAATAAATATGAGTTATAGAATTTTATAGTACTACATGTTACTCAGATGTATACTCCCTCCGTCCGCTCAATCCAGGCCAATCTTTTCATTTTGAGCGTCCGCTCAATACAGCCCATGTCCAAAAATGGAAACCTTTTATTACTTTTAAATCAAAC
>JAYMSL010004957.1:0-10574 GCA_036897195.1 Plantago coronopus
CTTTCAGCTTGGAAGTTTTGATATCCTTAATCATTTTCATTACCATGGCTTTCCTTAATGTAATATAAGAAATGAAATAAACTAAAGCTTGCCTGTCTTCTTAATACTTGATCTTGTAAGTGCAAATTCTGTCTTCTTGGGGATAATATAGTTGTTCATACACATGTATTGATTAACAGATAAAACTGTGGGTTGAGGCCTATCTCTTCTGTGAATAGATTAGTTATATATCTCACTGAAACCTCTAAAAGATGCTGTCTTGCAGAAGCTCTTTCTCACATACAACAATATACTATTTTGTCATGAGTCGAAACTACACCTATGTTGACAGCAACATTGATGTTCGCATTGTCTATTCATCTGTATTGTTGTCAATAACAAGAAATTTGATCTAGAAATGTTGCAAGCTTCTGCCTGTAATGGATGCATATTAATAGAATCAGATCAATGCTGTTGTAGTGAACAAAATTCTCTATACGTCTACATTGATTAAAATTTAAAAGTAATTACGTAGATGTCAACTCCGTCAGAGGAATTTCAGCATGCTTACAAGACTTCTTCATCAGAGGAAAATGGCTTACATGCAGCTGAGGAATTCGGAGAATTTGATTTTGACTTCTTCGGTGCTGGAACAGGGCTGTCCATGTCAGAGGATAATCCTCCTGAGCTAGAATTTACCAGTTACGAGCATCAAGTTCGCCAACAATTCCTTGAGTTCGCCGAATTTGGCAACTCATCAACACATGATACATCTCTGGATGTTGTCTGTCCAGCTTTTCAACCACCTGATGATGATCAGATCATGAAGATTGGTGTTACTGAACCCCTCGATGCAGGGTGGGCGACTCATCAAGAGGGGCGCACAACAGAAGCATTCCCACCTGAGCTGTTCCGTATCCTGTGGAAATATAGGACCAAAGGCCTGAAGTCCACAGCCTCAGCTGCAGGCTCTGCTGAACATCCCCTTGATAATAGTAGTGCAGCATTATCCACCGAAGCGATCATTGAGTTGGCTTCAGAGAATTTCATTCAGTTCACATCGAATGAATTCTCAACGGGCTCACTGTTAGGCCTCGCTGAAGAAGAGCTAGAAGGAGTTAAACTCATTCAGGATATTATATCTTGTGCTAACAGAGTGAGTGAGAAGCAGTATGAGGATGCCATTAATCTCTTGCATGATTGTCATACATCAAGTTCACCTAAGGCGACTCCAGTTCAAAGACTAGTCTTCTATTTCGCTGAAGCTCTTGAAGAAAGGATTGGTAATATTTTAGGAAGAGTTGCATTGAATGACTCAAAAAACAAGAATCCAGATCCTCTAGAGGCTTTCAAGTGGCCAAGTGCCATTGCTTTGACTATGTACAAAACACACCCTCTTAGTCAAATTCCCCAATTTTCAGGAGCTCAGGCAGTGCTAGATCATGTAGGAGAAGCAGGCAAGGTTCACATTGTTGACTTTGAGATCAGAACTGGGGTACATTCTGTAATCTTGATGCAAGCTCTTGCAACTCAGCGAGAGACTCCGTTACAACGTCTTCGGATTACTGCTGTTGGGACCAAATCAAGATGGATTATAGAGGAAACAGGTAAACGGTTGATGAGTTTCGCTCAGTCCTTAAATTTGGAGTTCTCCTTTGAAGTTGTTTTGGTAGAAGATATGTTGGATCTCAACAAGAACCTCTTTAAGGTAGAAGCCGACGAGGCAGTTGCTGTGTATGCTATGTACACTCTATCGTCCTTAATAGGAAGAAGTGATCGCCTGAAAAACATGTTCGAAGTGATCAAACATATCCATCCTCGTGTCATGATTGTCAGTGAGATAGAGGGAGAATTCAACTCTTCAACTTTTGTTGGTCGCTTCGTTGAAGCACTTTTCTATTTTGGTGCATTCTTCGATTCATTGGCTGATTGTATGAAGAATGATGAGAATATTAGAGAAGAGATTGAATCAGCATGTGTCAGCTGGTGCCTAAGAAATATTTTGGTATCTGAAGGAGCGGAAAGGAAGATTGCACATGTCGGTATAAATGTGTGGAGAAAATGTTTTGAGCATCATGGGCTAGTGGAGGTAGAACTCAGCAAGTTATGCCTCTCTCATGCGAATTTGGTGCTCAAGAGGTTTGCTTGTCAGAGCTCCTGCACATTGGCCATGGATGGTAAATGCTTAACTGTTGGATGGAATGGAACGCCACTTGGTACGCTTTCTGCGTGGAAGTTTAAATGAGACTGAACACGATAAATTTACAAGTTAAGATTTACTTTTTTTGTTATCTCAAGCATCTCTACTGAATGTACCTATAGCTAATAAGTTCTATATTTGTAATGGTTTATGTTCTGAATACTCTGTGGTATGCGCATTAATAAAAATCGATGAACTCAATATCTATCTACTGGTGTTATTGAAAGTTTGAAATACGATATAGTATCAGACTTCACTCAATTGAATTCTTGCTGTCGCGAGAACTTGCATCAAAGGCTTAATTTGTGGCTTTTATCTGTCATGTACTTATGTTCTCATTGTTGATACCTGCTGCTTTTGCATCACTATTATTGGAAGGCTATTGACAGTTACTATGTATTCAAGGTTTCGGAAAAAATGACCTAAAATAAAATCCTCTTCATTCACAACTTGCTGGAAAAGATCTCCTGCTTAACCATTTGAGTGTGCCAGGGAAACTGGTACAATATCAGCAAAAGGGTCTGGGGAAGAAGGTTGAGGATCCTGGTAAGACCACAAAGAACACAGAAGTCCCAGAAGAGAGAATGCTCGCATTTCATAACGAGCTGCTGCTCTCTCAGATCACAAAATTTGCAGGTATTTAGGCTGTAGTAGACAATATAGGCGAGGCGAGGAAGATCCACTTCATCGATCTTGAGATCTGGATGGGTATTCAAGTGCATGATATTGATGCAAGCTAGAGGTGGACATCCTTTCAGCTTGGAAGTTTTGATATCCTTAATCATTTTCATTACCTTGGCTTTCCTTAATGTAATATAAGAAAATGAAATAAACTAAAGCTTGCCTGTCTTCTTTATACTTGATCTTGTAAGTGAAAATTCTGTTTTCTGTGAATAGATTAGTTATATATCTAACTGAAACCTCTAAAAGATGCTGTCTTACAGAAGCTCTTTTTCACATACAACAAATTTTTTCACAATATATCACAGATGTTGACATTGATGTTCACATTGTCTATTCATTGGTACTGTTGTTAAAAACAAGAAATTTGTTCTACATATGTTGCAAGCTTCTGTCTGTAATGGATACATAATAATAGAATCAGATCAATGCAGTTGTAGTGAACAAAATTCTCTATACGTTTTACATTGATTCGAAAGTTTTGAAAAGTAATTACATAGATGTCACTTCCGACAGAGAATATTCAGCAGGTTTACAAGATTTCTACATCAGAGGAAACTGGCTTACATGCAGCTGGGCAATTCGGAGATATTGATTTCGACTACTTTGGTGCTGGAATAGGGCTGTCCATGTTAAAGGATAATCCTGCTGAGCTAGAGTATACCACTTACCAGCATCAACTTCGCCAACAATTCCTAGAGTTGGCCGAATTTGACAGGTCATCAACACATGATACATCTCTGGATGTCGCCTGTCCAGCTTTTCAACCACCTGATGATGATCAGATCGTGAAGACTGGTGTTACTGAACCCCTCGATGCAGGGCCAACGACTCAACAAGAGGGACGCACAACAGAAGCACTCCCGCCTGAGTGGTTCCATATCCTGCGGAAATATAGGACGAAAGACCTCAAGTCCACAGCCTCAGCTTCAGGGTCTGATGAACATCGCCTTGAAAATAGTAGTGCAGCATTATCCACCGAAGCGATCATTGAGTTGGCTTCAGAGAATTTCATTCAGTTCACATCGAATGAATTCTCAGGGAACTCACTGTTAGGCCTCTCTGAAGAAGATCTAAAAGGAGTTAAACTCATTCAGGATATTCTATGTTGTGCTAAGAGAGTGAGTGAGAAGCAGTATGAGGATGCCATTAATCTCTTGCATGATTGTCATGCATCGAGCTCCGCTAAGGCGACTCCAGTTCAAAGGCTAGTCTTCTATTTCGTTGAAGCTCTTGTAGAAAAGATTGGCTATATAACAGGAAGAATAGCATTGAATGACTCAAGAAACAAGAATTCAGATCCTCTAGAAGCTCTCAAGTGGCCAAGTGCCATTACTTTGACTATTCACAAAACGCACCCTCTCGGTCAGATTCCCCAATTTTCAGGAGCTCAAGCAGTAATAGATCATGTAGGAGAAGCAGGAAAGATTCACATAGTTGACTTGGAGATCAGAACTGGGCTACATTCAGTAATCTTGATGCAAGCTCTTGCATCTCAGCGAGAGACTACGTTACAACGTCTTCGGATAACTGCTGTTGGGACCAAATCAAAATGGATTATGGAGGAAACAGGTAAACGATTGATGAGCTTCGCCCAGTCCTTAAATTTGGAGTTCTCCTTTAATGTAGTTATGGTAGAAGATATGTTGGATCTCAATGAAAACCTCTTAAAGGTAGATGCCGACGAGGCAGTTGCTGTCTATGCTATGTACGCTCTCTCAGCCTTAATAGGACGAAGTGATCGCCTGCAAAACGTGTTTGAAGTGATCAAATGTATCCATCCTCGCGTCATGATTGTCAGTGAGATAGAGGGAGAACTCAACTCTTCAAATTTTGTTGGTCGCTTCGTAGAAGCACTGTTCTATTTCGGTGCATTCTTTGATTCATTGGCTGATTGTATGAAGAATAATGAGAATATTAGAGAAGAGTTTGAATCAGCATGTGTCAGCTGGAGCATAAGAAATATTTTGGCAGAAGGAGCCGAAAGGAAGATTACACATGTCGGTATAAATGCGTGGAGAAAATGTTTTGAACATCATGGGCTAGTGGAGGTAGAACTCAGCAAGTTATGTCTCTCTCATGCGAATTTGGTGCTCAAGAGGTATGCTTGTCAGAGCTCCTTCACATTGGCCATGGATGGTAAATGCTTAGCTGTTGGATGGAATGGAACGCCACTTGCTACGCTTTCTGTGTGGAAGTTTAAATGAGACTGAACACAATAAACTTAAAAGTTAAGATTTACTTTTAGATTGTTATCTCAGCATCTATACTGAATGTACCTATAGCTAATAAGTTCTATATTTGTAATGGTTTATGTTCTGAATACTCTGTGGTATGCGCATTAACAAAAATCGATGAACTCAATATAAGTACTCATATCTGTCTACTGGTATTGAAAGTTTGAAATACGATATAGTATCAGGCTTCACTCGATTGAGTTCTTGCTGTCACGAGAACTTGCATCAAAGGCTTAATTTGCGGCGTTTATCTGTCATGTACTTATGTTCTCATTGTTGATACCAGCTGCTTTTGCATCACTGTTATTGGGAGGCTATTGACAGTTACTATGTATTCACTACTGGTTAAGGTTTAGGGAAAAAATGACCTAAAATAAAATCCTCTTTATTCACAATATCACAAAACAATCGATTCCAAATCTGGTCTTCTTGTCTTTCAATGTGTGCTAGTACTCTTCGCATGCATCACAACATACATAGATATTGCAGAAAGAATGAGTTAGCTGAACTTTCTTAAGGAATTTGTCTGTAGTTTTAGCACTTTACTGGATTCCTGAAGGCCTGCTGGATTTGTCTGCACTTCTAATTACCTGATAGGCTGATATGGTATATATATATTTCTCTGCAGGCAACTGACACATCACACATTGTAACTGTAAGTCGATTATGGTATAGGTCTTTCTCCACAGACAGCAGAAACATTTAACTGAGTAGATTGTTTCAATTGTCTTCTTTAAGTTGCTATACTACATTGGATGATTGTCTTGTTTCTTTCACTTTATTCGTTAGTGCAAAGGCGGCTGTTAGATAGATTCTTAGCTTCTAGCAAGAGTTCAATATATCCATACTTGGTAGATATTCTTTCTCTTGTTTTGTTTTGCAGACGGCTATGGGCAATTAAGACGGCTCTGATTTTGATCAAAATGAATATTCCAAAACTGACAGCTGCAAAAATATTGTAGTTACCTTCTGTTATCAACATAATGCATAATTTAGTTTTACTGGATGCCTATATAATCATATGAGAAGCAAACAATTGTTGCATCATCAACCATTCGTTACTCAAAAACAGCATTTTGCTTCGACTTGGGTGCAGAGAGAGCCAACTTGTATAACTTCGTCCATTGGAATCATGGAACGTCACACAGCAAAAGGCGCACAGAAAGATGTGGATCCAGTTAATGTTGTTCATACTGCCGAAACTAAGAAGGAATTTAGATGTAATTTGCAGTCTCCATTTGAGATTATATTCAAGTATAGGAGCCAACTGAAACGTCTGAGAACTAGTGAACCTCATGAGCTCTGTCAGAAGAAAATAACCGGGCTGAGTTCAGAGCTGGGGAACACCTCAGGTTGTCAAGTATTAACTGCTGTGAGCATCCTGAGAATGGCAAGAGCAAAACAACTCCAGTACAACTCGTCGATGAGAAGTGATCTTTTCACTCAATGTCTTGAGTATGATGCTTGTCTTTCTCATGAGAATGAAATTCACTTCAAACGTGCTCTTGCTCTCTTCAATGCTGCCGAGAGCTTTTCACGCCAAGAGTACAGTGAAACAAGGAAATTCCTGATGCCTCTTGTTTCTGCCATGCATGCTGATCACCCTGTCGAGAGAGTTATAACGTGCTTTGCTAGGGACTTACACGATATGACTGGTGAAGCGAGCCACAAGATAGATCTGGAGAGAAAAGTGATACACTCCGATATATACGATATAAAAGGAGCGCTGATGCATATGAGAATTGATGTCCATTCCTGTGAACAAAAACTCCCCTTCAGTCAGATTACGCAGTATACCGGGATCCAGACCATTATGGACCATGTTGGATCAGCTGAGAGGATTCACTTTATTGATATTGGCACAAAATTCGGGTCCCAGTGGATAGTTCTGATGCATGCTCTTGCTACTCGCGAAGCGTGCAAACTGAAGCAGCTCAAGATTACAGCAATCTGCGCTGACGAGGATAAATGCGAAGAAACTGGTAAATTGCTGTCATCTTTTGCAGAGTCCATGAATCTAAACTTCATTTTTAAAAGAGCGTCCTTTGAGAACAAGAAACTAAGAAGAGATCATTTGGCACTCGAGGATGGTGAAGTGGTGGCTGTATACATGGAATATTGTCTTCTATGTATGTCATCCAACCCCGAGTATCTAGAAGCTTTACTTGGAGAGATAAAGAACCTAAATCCTTGTGTGGTGGTAGTTGTTGAGATTGAAGCAGATACGAAGGGATCATCGACTTTCATTGGGAGATTCGACGAGTCACTGTTTCTTTGTAGCGCACTGTTTGATTGCCTAGAAGCTTGTCTGGAACGTCACAATCGTTACAGGAAGGCGAACGAGCAAATATTCTTTCACGAGATAGTTAAGAAAAAGTTGATGGATCCCAAGGAGGAAACTCTGAATTACTCGCTTACAATTGATTCCTGGCGACTATATCTTGGAAGGTTTGGCCTTGTTGAAACTGATCTGAGTCCTCTGTCCATGTGTCAAGCAAGCTTGTTTATTAGAGAATACGCAAACTGGAAATGTTGTACTCTGGATATGAACAAGAAATCTATGCTTATTGGGTGGAACGGTACCCCATTACGTTCTGTATCTGCTTGGAAATTCCAGCATACTAAATAATAATAGTATTTACAATTGTTTCTGAGTCCTTCAATAGAACTTCAGCTAGCCTACTCTCGTTCGATATGTTCTTCACTTCTTTATGCTACGATGTTGTTAAGGATCTCCAGATTGTGTGTTAGAATACATTGGATGGTGCTGTTTCGAAATCTCTTGTATTCAAGTTCTCTTTTGAACACGAAATACTTCATTCATAAGTTAAAGGATACCAGGAATGTATACATCTGTTACAATATCCAAACAAGCCGAGTTCTGCAACTGCTTAGAGAAAATGGTGTTGCTCTTGTATTCAAGTTTGAAAGTTATAGAAGTTATAAGTTAAGTATATATATCCTGTAATCTGTTGAGCACACTTTCTTGAAATTAGATGCTAGTATGTTCTACCTTTGGATGGCTCATTTACCAACTGGTTCGGTCTAGAGTTGAGGAATATCTAATCCTGGATGTTCCTACTTGAGCATATAAGCACTCAGCCTGAAATCCCACATAGTAATTTTTCGGTTTCTCCTTCTTAACTTCATTTGGTTCTCAGTTAGTAAACTCTAGAATCTCTGGACTGCAGTATACGGGAATCACATTATATCTACTGTGCGGCTGATGGACAAAACTGATAAATCAAAGATAGATGGTGTTGTTTTCTGCTTCTCATTGGATTCCTAGTTCCAGCCATTTTGGTCAGGTTGTTGGCAGGTATGGTTGTATTTGTCCTATTCCTTTTGGTGGCATGTTTTCATGTTGGATTTTAAGAGTGCAGTTGATGGTGTATCTTGAGAATGAAACATTCGTGAACTTTGCGAAGGCATGGCTACCTCTGCAGATACTACAAATGATCTGTCTAAGCCTCTGAAAATCTCCTGTCCGTTCAACATCTTGAACAAGTATAGCAGCCAGATTTCGAGTTTCAACAAAAGGAAAGAAACTGATCGACGTGATGAAGCAAGCTGTAATGTGGTGGATCAGAATACTCACCCTGTGTTATCTGCAGAAAGCCTCTTGAGATTCTCGAGAACAAAGGAGTCCAGCAAAACTTGCTCTTGTGGACACGCGAAGGGGATGAGACTTGCATCGGATCTTGTTATTGCAGCAGAGCTGATCAGTCATGAACAGTTTGATGATGCTAAAACCTTGCTTGCGAGTTGCCTGGAAGCTGCTTTAAGTGCCGGCACGCCAGTGGAAAAAGTTGTCCACCATTACGCGATGGCTCTTCAAGAGAAGATAGAGATAGAGATTGGGAACATTGATCTGGAAAGACGAATATTGAATGATGAGACTATGATGGATGAACCTTGTTCGCTTCCACATGAACTAGAACTTCCCTTCTGCCGAGTGAGTCAATATATCGGTGTTCAAGTCATTTTGGACAATGCAGAATCAGCTACAAAAATCCATGTGGTTGATTTCGCCATCAGAAGTGGATCTCAGTGGACTATACTAATGCGCGCACTAGCTGACCGGGTGAACTGTCCACTTGACATGCTGAAGATAACCGCGGTGGGCACGTCAAGTAATAGGCTTGAAGAAGTTGGCCAGTGGCTATCAGCTCAAGCAAATTCGATGAACTTACCCTTCTCGTTCAGAATGGCCTTGTCAAAAATCGAGGACATAAAGACTGAACATTTCGAGCTGGAGTCCGATGAAGTGCTTGCAGTGTACAGTAGCTTACGTCTATGTTCGCTTTTAGCACGCCCTGATTGCTTAGAAAGTCTTGTTGTTGCGATTAAGAATCTTGATCCGTGTCTGGTAGTGGTTGCGGAACTGGAAGCAGACACCAACACATCCGATTTCACAACCCGGTTCAATGAATCCCTCTTTCTCTCCAGTGCCATGTACGATTGCATCGAGTCATGCCTTGCACGACAATCCCATTTCGTAAGATCAGGCGAGGAAGATTACTTTAAGAGAATGATTCGGAACATCATTGTCGACGAGGGGGAGCAGAGGATTGCACGGAATGCCAGGGTTGAATTCTGGAGAGGATTGTTTGGCAAGTTCAGTATTGTGGAAACCGATTTTAGCCAGTCCTGTTTCTATCAAGCAAGCTTATTGGCTCGGAATAAAACTTACACAGCCTTGAAGCTGAATGGGAAGTGCATAGTTCTGGAGTGGAAAGGAACGCCATTGTTCTCTCTTTCGGCCTGGAAACTCAACAGGGACGAGCTGTGAAGACGATGACTGCACCAAGTACTATACTATATTACTGTGAGTGCTATAAAAAGGCATTGTTGATTGGTGACTTGGTGTAATAATCGGTAAGTATCCCAGTATTGTTCTATGTATGAGATTGCGTTTAGTTCTTAGGCGTTGAGTTGATCTTACATTTGCAGTTGTTGCCTGTGCTGCTACTTGTTTGAGATTGTTATGGTACAAATGCTCTGGACAGAAATCTTCAAAATAACAGAAGTTTTTATTTCATTGAAGAGTATTATAAAATAGAGGAAACAAGACATCAAAGTGGCTGTAGTTTAGTGGTGAGAATTCCACGTTGTGGCCGTGGAGACCTGGGCTCGAATCCCAGCAGCCACACTTTGTTTTTCTCCATTTTGTTACTTTATTTTTGGTTTACTATATAGCCTTATTCCTTTGGCTCTTTTTCCTATTTAATTTAGCTCTCTGTAGCCTTATTCCTTTGGTTCTTTTTCCAATTTACTTTCCTCTATATACAGATGTTAGAAAAGAAAAGAGAACCTATAAATACTCGTACATCTGGTTTAGAACTTTAGATCCACAACACAAACTCCAGAAGCCTTCTGTAGTCTGTATTATCCAACAAATGCTGATACATGTAATAATTTGCCGATTGAAAAAAGAAAACTGCTCGAGATCCCCGACACAAACTGCTAAAGTCTCA
>JAYMSL010004958.1:0-10574 GCA_036897195.1 Plantago coronopus
CTGCTGACCACGCCAGCCGCCGCGGCCGCGCGTGGTATTCTGCTGTTGCTGTTGTCGCGGGCGGTCGGCGGTAGGAGCTGCTGTAGTGAAGAGAACCGTCGTGGATGATTGCTGGGCGGCCATGGAAGACAATTCACGTTCTTCGAGGCATAGAGATGAACGTGCCTCGGAGAAAGAAGAAAGAGGTTTGGAATAGCGAATTTGTGTTCCAACAGCCATATACGGAGCTGATAAGCCCGAAACCATCCGGAGAACAAGTCGGTTATCAGAAACCGGGGCACCAACATTCTTGAGCTGATCTGCAATACTCTTCAGACGCTGACAGTAGGCTGAAGCAGACGGGAAATCTTCGAGACGGGTGGATGTAAAATCCTGTTCAAGAGTCACCGCGCGGGAAGCTTGGTGATCTTGAAAAATATTCCGGAGCCGATCCCAGGTAGCCATGGCAGTAGAATCAGGTTCAATGATAGTATTCAACAGGTCGTTGGACATGGTTGAATACATCCATTGAAGGACCACCGCATCGGTGGTAGTCCAGGCTTCGATTTCGTCATCAGTTTCAGGTTTCGCCGTTTCTTTACCCTTGGGTGGAGGGAGAATGTGGTGAAGAACCTTATGAGCACGAGCATGAGTTTTGAATAACTCAGCCCACGTCCCATATTGAGAGTTCTCCATCTCAAGGATAACGGGAACATGATGACGAATATTTGAGACCGTGAGGGTCGGTGGGAAGGAGGGAGCCGAAGCTTTGGCCGGAGTGGAGCTTGGTGGCGGGGTGGTGGGAGTCGGGTTTTCGTGATCAGAATCCGACATCTTGAATGGCGGCAAGGGAGAAGCCGAAGGTGAGGGGAGAGAGAGGGCGGAAGCGTAGGGTTAGGATCGTGAGAGAAACCCTAACTTGATACCATAAAGGAAGAGATAATATTTTCCGTAATTAATTAGATACAAACTAGGCTAAGATATGCTAAGATATTATTTACATAACTATCTAGACTATTAAGAACAAACATCAATTCAAGAAGATGTCATCAGTCCCAACTGAAGTCAACTTATTTAATTTAAACGGAATGGATTTGAATTGAAGTTAAGATGAACTATACAGAGCCTTATTGGGTTGACAATCCGACACTTCACAGTTCACACGCGGTCTTTATTAGAAATTGAGAATTGGGATTGTCAAATTTTTCTTATCGACTTATGATACGAAAAGGCTAGACTTTCTCAAAAATTTGGAAAGATTAAAGATAGGTACATTCTGGGAGGGACAGTGACAAAAAGAGGCAAAACATAGCTCGCATAAAGTTAATCAAAAATCTGTACATTTTGATCAGAAATCTGTACATTTTGGATGTGGTCATGTTATAATTTGTGCAAAATGTACAAGAAAATTTGTACATTTTAGCACATAATGTACAAATTATCAGAAATTGCACTTTTTTTGTTAGTTTTGAAAAGTAATAGGTAGTTTTTTGAAAGAGTATGTGTTGACCTACCTTATCTGTAATTTTCCCAAAAATTCGACTACTTTTTTTATAGAAATTATAGAAGCCCATTATAGTACGGTTTGACTTTGCGCATTATGAGCAGGGCCGGCCCTGCAGCCTGTTCAACTGGATAAGGCCCAATCCTTTACAGGCCTCAAGTTACAGAAAAACATTTTGTATTAGGGAAGATTAAAGATAGGTACATACTTGGAGAGGTACTTACAAAAAAAGGCAAAACAGTAACTCGCATAAAGTTGACCAAAATTTTGTACATTTTAGTCAGAAATATGTACATTTTGTTTGTGGTTATGTTATAATTTGAGCAAAATGTACAGAAAATTTTGTACATTTCAGCACATAAATGTACATTTATACTGTTTTGCCTTTTTTTTGAAATTATGAGAATTGGCTAGGTAGTTTTGTGAAAATGTTGGTGTTGACCATACCCTATTTGAAATTTACCCTTTCTTAATCCCACGGAGTCGTATAATATCACTCTATCCTAGAACTTCGATATAAATAACATAGTATATACGAAAATTACTAATTGAAGTTATCCAGAAGTATCAATTCAAATCGAACAAGTTTAATTTCAAAATTGAACTGTGTATCATTTATAAGACGACCCATTTGTCACTTACTTAAGCTTCTTAACTCAATTATGAATCCAATTGTTTCAATATAATTTAAACTGGGTACTATTCATGGACCAAAAATGTCTCAATAATCCATCTATTTTTAGTGTCATATCAAACAGTCGATACGTAATTACGTGTGATTATCCGATTAAGAATAGTAATAAGAAAACAAAAACCAGCATAAATTCACCATTATATTACAAACTGGTCCCATTAAATTGTGAGGTTGTACATATTATAGTAAAACTAAAAGTAGTTTGGTAGGACCTTATGATTAAATGAAAAAAATGCACCTTAATTGACTTAATTACAAGTTGAGAAAATTCTGAGATTTTATTAGCATTGGGTATATGCAAGGGAAAGAGGAATAACTCATATTCCCCCTTTTATTTAATTTTTTAAGCTCGGTATACTTAATGTTCATATATAAAACTCAAAAGAATAACAACAAAACAACTTCATCATACTATATAACTTCGAAGTAGAAGATGGAAAAGATATATATGTATGAACTCGACAACTAATTGGTCGAAATCAGACTATCTGAATCAGTACGGCTACCCATAACATGTGACACCGTGTTTGGTTTGGTGTTGCCAACTTTAGTGCAAGGATACGGGATACCACAGTTCTAGTTCTAATTTCAGCTAGACCCAAAAATCTTTGTACCATTCGAGACTGTGTTTCTTTACTTGTATAAGTAGTATTTATCTCTCTCATTTTTAACCATTGGGAACACCGAATTTACGAGATGACTACGAAGTAGAAGTAAAATTAATTGTATCCCACCTCACAAAAAGATTCATTCTTTCATGTTTCAACTTCCAAGAATTGGAAAAGATTATTAATTAATTTCGTATATAATATGGATAATAGTTAAATAAAGATAATATTAGATAAGACCTCTTCAATCAGTCAATAAATCATAACACAGACAACGAAACAATTCAATAAGAAAGACGATCCCTTCCAACCAGTAAATTAAGAGTTCAAGTCACTACGATTCAAATAATAATACATTATTAGTCCTCGCTTTGTATAAAATGAACCGTGCTTTTTTCGCTAGAAATATTGGATAAAAGAGAGAAGAAACTCTGCAATATGCATGGATAAAATATCATTAGTTTCTACACTTCCCAGGCCAGACCACAGTTTCACATTTTCTTTCCTTTTTTAATTTATTTTCTTACTTATTTACTTACTAGGGCTTAGTAGTAGCCTAAAAGTAATTAAGAATTCATTAATTGACAAAACACAAGGTGGCAAAAATTGAAATTAGCAAGTAGCAACTAATAATTATAATCAAGGATATACAATGAGCCAAAGTTGGCAAGAAAACTAGCATGGAGGAGCCAAAACAATGGACTGTGAGAAACTACTAATGGTTAGTGGTAATTGGTAAAGTAGATATAAAATTCATCTATTTTCATTCGTTCACGATACTCACATGACGTTGTTTTTATATTTTCCTCGAATCACTCGTATTGATTGTTTTGTTGTTGAATTCTCTCTCGAATCACTCACAACAGTTGTTTTACCGTCTCTATTTATAACTTAACATATTTATCATTTTTCGCACACTTTATAATTAAATGTAAAATTTTGATTGTATATATAGGTAATATACATGTAAATTATACAATTACAAAACTCTAAATAACATTTCCTCTATAAATACATGATTCTTGGATATATGAATTACTACACAATCAATATGAATGATTAGATTTTTATAACCCCTCTATAAATTATAATTCTTGATTTATCACATAACATAATTGCGAATACATTATTATAAAATGAACTCCTCTCTATATTATAAGAAAATGTTGTTGTCGTGGGAGTAAATTCAGTTTGCTCCTAGGTATTTTAAACGCATGCATGTATCTGACTGTTTTACAGACCTTTTTACATCACGTAATAGAAAGTTGTTTTATACTCCCTCAGTCATGATTTCACAGTCTAACTTTTCATTTTAGTCCGTCTCAATCTCATCTTCCACCCCAAAAATGAAAATGATCCCTTTAAAACTATCTCTTCAACGTTATACACTATCTTCTATACTTTATACACCATATTCCTTACTTTATTATTCACTATGTTCCATACTTTTCATCATTTCACCTCACATTTTATTAAATTCTGCATCCAACCTCTAAAAATGTCCCTAAGAAGATGAGACTAGAACCGAGGTAATATTATAAGAGTACTCCAAACATATTACTGCATCATAACTTTATTTTATTTTTACTTTTTAAAAACGACAAAGTATTAAAATTACAAACTATTAAGTAAATATATAATCTAAATATGTGACTTCCAAAGTTCGAACCCGAGAAGTTTAATATTATTAACCCGAGATTGGTTTGGCAATGTGCCGAATAAGTTATAATATTGTCTGTTAACCTTTGCCAATGCGACGAAATCTCATGAAGATCCGCGTACTCCAGCTCCAATAAAGATATAAGATATGCTTAGTGGAGCAGTAATTATGAAGATAAACAAATTTTCTACAAAGGAGACATACATACATACATACTGTCCAATGTCCATACTTTCTTGGTTGTATTATGCTTAGTCATTATCGTACTCACTTTGCTTACATGTGCTTATATAGTGGCCAGTGGGTGCCGACTTGTAAACAGAACATTGGTGTAGCGTAGTATTAAAGGTATACCCCTAAAGTCTGCTATTGGTTTAAAAGAATAGAGTATTATTCTGTTGAGTAGATGCAAATTTCACAACGATTAGATTTATATTTTACTATACTTTGATTGGTGAGTCCGAAACAGTTTGAATTAGGACGGGAATTAGGTTAATATCATACCATGGTCCCATTTCGACCACGGTCACGAATCTAATCAGGGCTCATCCATTATTTGTTTATGTTTTTGTTATATTCGTTGAATATGATACAATCTGATACAACTCAGGCCTGGTATATTATATATGCTTTGATTAGTTTAATTGAATCTGATAAATTTTTATATATATGATGTATTGTGCTTTGATTAGTTAATTGAGTCTTATAACTTTTATATCTAGCTCGTAATTGTGTATTATATTGCGAATTCAAGTGAGACTAAGTCCATGAATTGAACTCCAATTGATAGGGCCACTATATTGCAAACAATTTATAAACGAAGGATGCACTTGGTATCACAACGACACAATGATTAATGAATCATTATCCAATTGTGAGCATTTTGTGTGGTGCCTAGGTTTGTGTTTTGACTATAAAGCAGCCTGCCATCCCAGCTGCTAACCGCAGTTCCATGCCACAGTGGTCCCACGGCCGCCATTTGGTGTAGGTTAAATTAGGTTTAAAATTTAAAAGTATTGGATCAAATATTAGAATGATGCTAATGTTAAACAGTGGTTAAAAGATCCAAGATCCAAGCAGAACCGAGTATCAGAGTTCGGGCAGAAACAAACCGAGCCTAAGCTCGGCTTGTTAAGAAAAACGAGCAAAAAGATGAGAATAATCCAGTGCAAGGGCCGATCCAGTACTATAAACACTGGATAGGAGATACAAACAACTGAAGAAAGTGCGCCCCGCAGGTATCATAATCACAATGTTGAAATAACATTTCACTTATAAATCCATTCTATTAGTCGAAGATTCTTACAAAATATTACAAATGGACTTTCTTATTGACTACAGTAATATTGTCAATAAAATTTTCTCATCCGTTATTCTTGAATTTTGGAAGGAGGAAAATACTCTCAGAAACTCACAAGGATCTGTCTGCAGGGCCAAACAAGATATACAGAGCATAAATGGCGAGGGAAATAATTTAAGTTTTGGATCCAAACAAATAATTTAAAATATGAAGACGACACTGTCGTGCACCCGAGACTTTTGGTTCTGAGCCACACATTCGGATATCCACATCAAGTTCCTGATCTCCTGCTCTCTTAGTCTCATGTAAGCGAAAAATACAGCGTAGTGGAACTGCAGAAAGTTGAAAATGGTCACGTTAGTCAGGTAAAAGGTTTTCATTATAGTGGCAATGTTGAAATTCAGGTGGGGCTCTCTCTAACACAAACCTGCTGTTCAAATGCTAAGCAAAGTCGTTTCACTTCCTCTTCATAGAAGGCCTTGTCGAGCATCTGGCTTTCGCCATAGGATAACTTCGAAAATATTGACTGGTATGGTGGGTACTTCTCCATGGCACCACGAACCTATTAAATTTTTGGAGGAAAAAACGTAAGAACAGTCATTGGAACTTTGACAGAAAATATGGTGTCCTACATGTAGTTTCAGAACTTCCTTCTCGTTTACCCCTCCTTTTTCATTTCAAGAAAAATACTAAAATAGATCCCTAATTTCGGCCACCACATAGGTTTTGTAGTCTACAAAGAAAACCATAGGCAGGTTTATGCACGAAGATGGAGAAACAAACTTGAAAGAAATCAACTATGGAAGATATCATATGACAACGTGAATGAGAATGGAGTACTAGTTTTACAACCTGATCAATATCCTCACAGACGGCAAGCTCCTCATGCCCATAAGGATATCTAATAAAAACGCACAAGCATTCCGTCAGAGAAAAAAGAGTTTAGATCTAAAAAGGTATAATTCAAACACCGTGAAATTCAGAATTTGACTTAAAGATCCTTACAGTAATCCAAAATTAGAGTACAGCTTCCTACGATCATCTCGAGTTAGCTCAGTGCCAATGCTGGAATTGAAAGGCAAAACGGTTGAGTTTAACAATAGCACAAAAAATAATGGTAATAAGCACATTCAAAAAATTATTATACCTGTTGATAGTGATATTGACTGCCCTTCTGTCAGCTTCAAAAGCGAGGAGGTCAGACATAATCTCTGCGGTGGCTCCACCAAGTTTCTGATTGTAAATTCTCAAGTTAAGACGTATTATTCCAAAATATTATAGGTTATATTTTCAAATTGCAGTGAGTGTTTCTTCTGAACATTCTAGTGTGCAGATTGTACCTGGCAAAATCTGTAAAAGTCCTCAAGGTATGCCTTGTATAGAGTGTTCCTCATAATTTCAATGTTCATGTCATCCAAGTCCTGCAAAAGCACCCATATAAGTCTATAAGACTTCTACATACTATACACGTGCATTTCTTTTATAGACCCAAATGGAGGTTCTAGATTCATTCGAACATTAACAGAACCAAATATACATATTGTAATCCATACTCATCCAGTCAACCTTCTCGTGTAATATTAGAAAATCTAATTTTCAGCTAAAGTGAAGCAATGGAAATACCACACACAGCACAGCTAAACACCGGATATTCGAAAGAATCATGCATCATAGAGAGACCAACAACCAGTGGCTACCTAGTGATATAAAATTTAATTGCACAAACCAAACAAAAGCTGGTGGCAGCCAGTACCTCAGAAGTGATGCACTCAGAGAAGTATGGAGCCAGAGGCGTGTCAACAAGTACCAGTCTGTAAAGCTCCCTCATATTTTGAGCAACTGCCAGGGTAGCAATGCTGCATAATACATTCACGAGTTACAATGAAGTAAAGTTCAATTTGTAGCTAAATTGTCTGATTACGAAATACTACCTGTCAAACATTCCCAAGGGGTGGCATTTCTCCAACAATTCCTGAACATCTCTCTCGTGCAAAGTTCCAGTGACAATTAGCACAACATTGTCGATCATGTGACCATATCTAAGAAAATAGGCATAGATGAAGTCAAACGTGCATTTTCTCTACAGTTTAAAGAAGAAATTCGAGGGTTGCAAATGCCGAACAGTACAAGCAGTCAGATCAATAACATCTGTAAACACATTGCTTCATGATAGTGTGTTAAGACATGAATAGCACAGTCGGCCATGAGCCCGGATGGTGGTGGTGGTATAGTTTAAAGGCATGTCTAGCTTCTTCCTTCTTTAAATTCTATAACTCACAGACCAGGTTAACAAACAGAAATTCAACATACATATTAATTTTACCTACATACTTTATTAATAATAATTCTCTTCTTTACAGCTCAATGAAAACAACTATTATCACTGACAAATGAAAAGCTTAGTTGATTTAGAAGTGGGCCATAGTATACTCCTTCGATATTGATATTACCTACACGAGCAAGTTATAAATGCATCATAGTGACAAAAAAGAGAAGAACATTCGAAGTATGAGAAAGTTACATACTGACCTAATATACTCTAAAAAGGTTGACAGGGGCTCGGTTGCTTGAGCTAACATGTGCTTGTACTCATCAACCAGTTTAAGGGTACATTTCTCCACAATTGTTGTCGTGTGCAATGGAGAGGGCTCTGCAGTTTTGACAACCAGCTGTTAGAGAAACTTTCAATATGACAACAAAAAAAATGAAGCAAATCTTCATAAGATTAAATCCAAGGATGCAGGATAATGCCAACATGTAGATATCAACTTATATAAAGTGAGCAGGATTTAGATTGCAGCTAAGGCAATGTTTGAGGAACTAAGCATAAGAACGCCAAAACTTCAAGCACAACAACAGATCCATCCCAATGGCTGAAAATATAGAAACTCCAGTAGTCCAGTTACATAGCTAGATGCATAGCTAAACTGTCTGAATATGGAATCATACAGTCCAAGCAAACGCTATCATGGAAAAACATTAAACTAAACTAAACAGCTTAGAATCACCTCGGACTAATTGCAAGTTCATACATAATGAAAAGAAACTGAGCATGATCAACTCTGAGCTACACACCAACCACCAAAACGCTATCAAGGAAAAACATTAAATTAAACAGCTTAGAATCTCCCTGGACTAATTTCAAGATCATACATAAGCAAAAGAAACTGAACATAATGAACTCTTAGTTAAACACCAACAACCAAAACTACGCCAACTGAACGGACTACCCACCACAACTGGCACGAATACATAATAATAACAAATTCAGAGCTGAAAACAAACGATATCAGCTGACAGGTTCCCAACTGCAACTCTGTCAGCTACCAGCCTAGCTCATTTCTCCAATTCTATAATCACTAATGCAATCAAACACTAAACACCTTCAAATCCCCACGATCCAATATCCAATTCACCAGAAACCAATCGGATCAATCAGCCAAATCAAAGCTGAGCTAAAATCCAGCTGAATTCAGCTACTAAAACATAATTGGCGCGAAACACGGAAGCAGTAACAAAATTCAGAACTAAGAAACGAAATTACGAAATCAAGCAAACCTGCCGTTTTGGAGGTACGGCTCGTACTCGGTGGCAGAGAGGTGCATCTTAATGTCGTCCAAGGTCTCGCACTGGCAGAGGTTGTTGTAATCAGCGGCGGTGAGGAGGCCAGAGCGGTGACCGCGGACGATCGCCTCCAGGTAACCGCCGTGGATGTTGAAGGTCATCGCTTCGAATCCGTACATTGTGATGATCGTTACAGATCTGAAGCGAATCGGAGAAGAGGTGAGAGTAAAACCCTAACGATTTGGTCTGGATTTTTGCTTCTTCCAGATAGAGGTGGAAGATGAATTGGTGATTGTCTCTGGTTGATTGATTTAATCAGATTCAGATCACGTCGAGTAGATGTGGATGGTTTAACGTGGGTCGGTTGGGTAATTTCGGAAAGATTGGGGGTCGGTTTGTAATATTTGTTAAGTTCAAGAAGTCGCGGTTATGAAGCGAAGTCGCATCTTGAGCTACACGTTTTACACCTTCTACATATTTGTTTCCTTGGTTTTGATTCTGCTGCCCTTTTCCTTTTCAGTTTTTGTGATTTCATTTGATTCATCTTCAACCCACGGAGCGTGTTGCACAAATGCTAGTAACGGATAGAATATATCCAAATTGCTCCGCTCACATTTATAATTTAGTTATAATTTACGGTTGTTTACCAGAAAACCAGCGTTAGTATAAATCAACAACTAGTTTAATAATGAATCTAATACGAGCTTCATTTAATTCTTATTTATAGCATGGTGCACAAATGTTAATAACAAATAGAGGTTATTCAAATTGCTTCGTTCAAATCTATAACATAGTTACAACTCACGACTTTTCACCAAAATCCAGAATTTTGTAAATCAACAACCAGTTTAATAATGAATCTGATACCAGATTCATCAAAACTGTTCAATCTCTCTCATTTGTCGTCACGGTTCAACCTTCCGATTCCCAATCCATCAATTTTTTGTCCGATATCCCAAATCTAAAGCCCCACAAGACCTAAATATTACACATACGCAACTGTAGCAAGTAGCAACCCATGTTATTTACAACCATACTACTTAACTAACAACCACAACAACATCAATATTCTATAATTCATTAATCACTGTAATAAATCCCCAACCATTAAAAAAAAAAACCTAGGATATATAGCTTTACTATTTACAGACACATTCTAAATTAAAACAATGTACAATTTTTTTTTTCTCCAGATAATCATGATTATGCAACTGAGGAACATAAAATCTTGATTTCAATTATTCGAATGGGGAATTGCAACTAGC